>KE507355.1:73847-89625 GCA_000441515.1 Elaeis oleifera
AACTTAATTACCTGCTAATAATCTATATAAATTAGATTCATGAGACTCCAATTATTGGATGTCTAAGGTTATGGATCATATTAATTAAGGATGTAAGTTCCTAATTAATTTTCTTGATAGTTATTTTTGGACGCCACCTTGATTTGATCAAGTTGGGCGTGTCTATTGATTAGAGGACTTTTACTTCTCTTATGGGGCATCTCTTAGGTGTATTTTGAGGTATCTAATTATGGGTGCAAGGGCTCTAATTGTTGGTACCTAAAGGGTCTCCTAAAGTAAGTTGGATAACTTAAGTTAATAGGAAACCCAATGCAAGTAGGACTTGTATTATGTGATTGAATATGATTCAATCCTTGTGCCTATTTTTTTTAAAGAGACTTTCCCTAAGATCCCTAGAGCATCCAAACCAGCAGCACCTCACGCCCAAAGGCTCTCCCCACACCATCTCTTCCTCTATTTTTCTCTTCTCTTGGGCATTCTACACGCCCATCCCTTAGGAAGCAAGTCTCAAGGAGTTCCATGCCCAAGATGTTGGGCATCCCATAATTTACTGGTTGCTAGTGTTTTGTAGCAGCATAAAGCAAGGAGAAACTCTAGAGAAGAGGAGAAGAAGAAGATTAAGGAGAAAGATCAAGCATTGATCGTAATCCAGGCTTCGTTCAAATTCAGCAGGCTGAATTTTGGAGAACCAAAATTCAGATTAAAGAAGGCTGTTCCAGACTGATCCCAAGTGAATACTCATAGAGGCCAGATATTTGTACGGCTAAGAGAGAATCTCTTCTCTTCGAGATCTAGATTCGAAGAAAGGATTACGAAACAGGTATGTGATTTAATCACAATCTGAATTTCAGCATATATCAATTTCAACATATGAGATAGATCCATGTAGTTTATATTTTATACATGTATAATTCAGATTAAAATATTTTAATCTTATCCTCCGCTACGATGTTTAGAAATAAATTTTGAAACATATATGCATACATCAAACTCCGAATTCCAACATCTTTAGTATTCCCAAAGGGTGTTTAAGAGTTTCATATAAGTATTAATAATTGTCTCTAGATGTTTTAGTACCTTTGTGTTAAGGGAATATCAAGAGTCATCATATAACTATATAAAGCCATGTACTCATTCGTCTGAACAAGAATCATATAGGGCGGGCACTAGAGAAAAATTATGGGATGGGTTTTATAGTTTGTCATATTTCTCTTATTGCTAATCTTAAAGAAAAGACCTAAAAGTCAGATTTTCTACTAACAGAGTCATCAATCTCGTGATTAACAAATATGATATTCTCTTTCATTTTCATTTATAGTATATATTTTTTACCGATACACAGTACATGATCATATGATACATACTAAATAAATTAATCATCAAGCAAATCAATATACACTTCTAGATAAATTGATATATAATTTTCAAAATATGGAGTCATCAATATATAGTATATAGTCAGATGATATGTACTTAGCAAATTAGTCATCTAACAACCAATATATACCTCTAAGCAAATTGATATATAGTTTTTGAAACATTGTATTCATCGGTATATACTACATGGCTTGCTGATGCACGATCATCGACTTTCTAATATATACCATAAGTTTTTTGATACATACTCCCTAATGATCTAATATATATCTTTAGATAAAAATATGTTCTAAAATTGTATATCAGTTTATCTGAGGATGTCTATTCAATATTTCTAGATATATATCAAAAAACTTACAGTATATATTAAAAAGTTGAAGCATACATATTACCCTATCATATAGTGTATATTAATGAACATAATATTTTGAAAATTATGCATTAATTTGTCTGAAAGTATATATCAAATTGTTAGATGACTAATTTACTGAATGTGTATTACTTGACTATATATTGTGTATTAGTGAACTCCATGTTAAAAATTATATTATTAATTTACCTAGAGGTGTGTATTGGATCACTGCTAGATGTGTATTAAAGAAGCTTGCAATATGTGTCAAGAAATTGATAAGTATCTATTATCATATTATATAGTATATATTGGTAAATATAATGTTTTAAAAATTATGCATTAATTTGCTTCGAAATATGTATTGGGATTGCTAGATGATTAACTTGCTTAGTGTGTATCATCTGACCACATACTATATATTGATAAATCTTATATTTAAAATTATTATTAATTATTTAAAGATATATATTGACTTGCTTAATGATTAATTTACTTGGTGTGCATCTCTTAGCCATATAGTATTAATCAATAAAAATGCATATTATGAAAATAATGATGAAAATAAATACCACATTTTTTTTTAATTATGAGAATAACCATTCATTAGTAGAAGTCTTTGACTTTCAAATTTCTTTTTTAAAATTGATAGGAGAAATATGGCAAACTATGAAACCCATCCAATAATTTTTATCTAATGCCCACCTCATACGATTTTTGTTCCATTCCTCCTGTAAACAAGCAGGAAGAGCTAAAGGAGTGAAATAATATTAGTGTTATACTCCATCTACCCTCTCATATTCTCTCCACCATATTAATTTGAGTGATATTACAACTTTGGTGCTTCCATTGCCACCAATATAGTGGTATCAGAGGTCAAGTATATGAGCCCACCATACATCCATAACTAACAATAAGAACTTTCTAATTTCATTATGCAATGTCACCTGCAACACTTGGTTATTGGCTAGGAATAAAGTTGTCTTTGAAGGCAATCCTCCTCTCAGCCAAATTGTTAGCAAGCTCTAGCAGCCAGTAATGAACTTTACCAACTGAACAAAGTCATTCTACTGCCAGTTCTTCTAGATGTACCTTGGCTCACTCAGGACCAGTCGCTGCATCCAGCTTGTTCTTCCTCAATCATTATTTGCACTCCCTACAACCAGTTATATTAAAAATGATTTTGATGAAGTATTGATTGTGCTGGGACAAGCTTCGTCGGGCGGGACAATCGTGGGTCTGTTGTTGTCACTGCTGGCTTCTGTTTCTCTGAAGTCATAGTTACAGTGGCTGAGCATGGGAAAGAATTATAATGCATGCCAGGGAGTTACATACTACTGCAATCTCGGTGGAAGAAGACTCTAGTAGTGCTTGTTCTATTGTTGCATACATATGGTACACCAAAGAACACATGAACTTTGGTGCTAACAGTCTTGCTAATTGATAAACAAGCGAGATCATACTTTGAAACTGGGAATGCTCAATCCTAGAAAGAATAGGCATTCATTGGCTTATTATTAGATGATGCGAGTATCTTGCGTCACTTCATGAGTTCTATAAAGCCGCTCGCTAAACAAGCACATAATTTGTTATCCTTCACTTGGAGGTCTAATCTTGTCCATTTAGTGCGCAGAGTGATCACTAAGAGCGTGGAAGCCTGACAAAAGAGACCACAGATCAAACCCATCCACAATCCCTGCACCAAGAAACCTTTACTTCAGAAACCTTAAACTTTTTAAACTCAACTAGAAACCTAGAGATCATGTCTAACTGATCATTTTCAAAAGAAAGAAAATAAGATGCATTTTTTGCAATATTACACATGGCAAAAGGATGTGGAATGTTATGCAAGTCTTATCAACTTCATGAGAGTCCAAAGAATTTATTACTGGTCCGCACAAGCAACAGGATCAGATAGAATCAGAAACTGTCAGCTTACTCGCTGGTGAATTTTCTTCCTATCAATGCCCTGCAGTTGACTGCTGCCATCTTTTTGTGCTGAGGGTTTGGAGGCATCATGGGAGGGGCACCTCTAACCTCTTGTGCTGAGGGCTATCATGTGACCCTTATCCAAGGTCTTAGTTACATAGCATGGTTGTGAATGCAAGAACATAACTATTCAGATGTGGAGTTGTAGCGTTGCAAGTGTTAAATTGTGAAAAGTGAAAAAGAGAATGAAAGAAACATAATGAATGTTATCCTCACAATTGTATATCTAATAGCCATGTTTTCGAGAATAAGCAAAGTCTACTCACCTTATCATGAAATCCCAACTTGAATCCAAAAAGAAGAGCAAATGGCATGCCGATTATGTAAAATGCTACTAAGTTGGTCCATGCTGCCAAGTGCTGCCAACCACAGCCTCTAGATACCCCTGCAAATCACTGCATAAGAGAAGTTCTGAAACTTCATGGCTATAACTACCATAAAATAATAGCAGAAAAGTTACCAGATAAAACTCCTTGAGCCGAGTCCAATACTATAGACACTGTGAGTAGTGGAGTCATGTAAGCAAATTTCCTTATAATAGCGTAACTGCTGCTGAAAAGCTTGCCCATATATTATGACCGAAAACTAGTAAAAGAACAATTGTCAAAGCTAGCAAGACCGAGAGCTTCAGTGTTACAGCAACAGCATTCTTAGCCTTCTCTGTATTTCCAGCGCCTATCTCATTTGACACACGCGTGCTGGAACAAATTTACCTATTCAATAAATAGGTAACCCTCATAAAGAAACTATCTAACGTAACTGAAGAGAGTTGCTTGATGTACCTCACAACTGCACTGAATCCATATGTGATCATGTACGAGATTGCTTCTGTGTTCACACTGGATCACATGTGACACTTAGTTCCTATTGTCTAGTGTTGGAGTTGCTCTTTAACCATACTCAGAAAGATGAATTTAAAATTTAGAAGGATGAGAAATCATACCACATTGCTACCACCGAAGTACTCAACTCAGAGTTTGGCATCAATCCAGCAAGCAAAACAAGGATCTCGAAAGCACAATACTCAAGGCTGAAAAAAGAAAGAAAACCAGGAGTTTGCAGTTCGAACCATAAGCAAAAGGGCCATGGGAAACCAAATGGCTAAAAATGGACAGACAAAGCAATGGATAAAGTAGTGCATATAACGCATTCCGTTTGTTATGAGTAATGCATTTTTGTACCATGCCTCTGTTTCGTTCTCTGTGTTTTCCTTTCTTTTTTGTGGGAGCAATATTCAGAATTTGAATCCTAGACCTCCTCAGAGAAAACCATTAGAGGAGAGGTGCCAACCAACAGCTATTTAATTGTAGTCTACGTACCATAGTATCCATAATTTTGTCTTTGTTTCCTGAGCAGAAATTAGAATTAAAAGATGAAAGAAATAAATCTACAAACATAGCAATAGAAAACTGGAAGAGAATCCCAACTTATGTTGCTGAATAAAGAGCAACAATCCCCATTTCAATCTTCAACTGCTTCCGTCACTTCATTCAAAATGGATCACAATATATACTTTTGTTTCAATCTGGCTGAGAAAGGGATGGCCAAAATGTTGCACAGGAACATATCCTCCTAGAATGGTAGTCTTGGAATAAGTTGAAAAAAACTCGTCTCAACTAAGAAATTAATGTATTGTTCATCCTGAAGTTCGGAGCAAGTTAGTAGCAAAATCTTTCAAAAGTTTTAATGTTCTCTATCGAAGAAGAATATTTTGAAGAGATCTCTCCAAAACATGAGTTGATAGATATCAAGAAGAAATCATCAGTTTTAGATCCTCTGAAATGCATCATTGTCCAAAAGAAGGAAACTCATCCATTATAGTACTTGGACCTCTCTGAACCCACAATATGATTGAAACATGAGTTCCAGAATTCCATCTGAAGAAAAGATGGAAACTGATGAAGATTTTTGATTCCATTGGTTACATAAGAAAGAAAGCAGACAAATATAGATATTTAAAGTACATAATGAGCTTGAAACAAGATTTTGATCAATCATTCGTAAAACAATTTTCCTTCAAGTAAATTTATTAGTAATTAATGTTAGCAAAATTCTATTCCAGTATTTTATCTCCTTAGTATCTATTTCACTCATAAGAGATAAGCATACCCTCTTTATCCTATGGAATTGAAAGAATATCTAACATTTTTTATTTCAGTTGCAGTCAATCATGTAGCTTTTTCTACATTTACCAGAGAACTAGATAGTTAGGAACTCTGGATTTGAATACATTTTTTCATATTTTTTAGCTTGCTCTTTTTTTCATGATCATCTGGTAGAACTCAAGAAAGTAACCACTATCCTCCGTACTAACACAAAATCTGTTCAATTTTCTCTTGGGAAAGATTCAGGAGTGCATCATGGAAAGTGATGCAAAGTCTTCTATGGGGTATATCCCTAAATTTCCGTTCCCATGCCACTGCAAGATAGGTTACCTCCCGTCAGCAATTTTGTTAGGTGAGTAATAAATATTTCCTTCTGCTAGCAAGCTTTGTGCAACTTTTTACTGCCTTCAATATTTCAGCAACAATCTATATTCTCTTAATATTTTCATTTGTGACTTATCATAGAGATAGAGCCTTCTAACCTGCTTGAATATTCTATATCTACTTTTCTTACTTTTCTAGTCGAGATCTGCTATTCACACAATCTCATGATGACCATGATCCTTGTGCATTGAAATAATTATTCAACCACCCATTAACCTCAATGTTGTCTTAGCATGTTTAATTTTTTCTTTTCTTTATTTAGTAAAAATCTTACCTTGTTACTTGACTAGAGGTGCTTGTCTTCAGCACAATGGCAGATGCCATAGATTCCATTTGTCATAATTAAAAAAATATAATTTAATAATGACATCTCTACATAAATGAATCAGTATATACTACAAGCAGAAGATAAGATACACAGGTCATGATGCATTTATAGTTGATCTTAATATCCAAAATGTAGATATCTGAAGATTATAATAGACAAGAATCATGACTTTATGTCCTGAACAAGAAGATATTGTGAGTAATCTGTAATTTTCTAAAAAATATCAGTGTGTGGCCCAATCAACAGTTTAGGTGGCATTTTAGAAAAGTCAACGGTTCTGAAAAATCTCCTTAATGGCGTGCAACAAGTTTCTAAGTCAGCTTGTTAAGTCTTTAATATTGTAAAGAACAATAAGTGATTATTCTAGTTCCAAAATGAGTTTTTTGACTTTCAAAGTTGTATTTAATGTTTAATTTTCGTCCACTGCATTATGGCCTTAAATATTATAAGTTAATAATAAAAATATGTGAAAAAAGCAAAAGAAAAATTATAGGAGCAATAGCTCTGTAAATTCAGCTTCCTATTTTCAGTTTTCAGCAAGTATTCTTCAGATTTTTTCTAAACAAACTTCTTCCTACTTATAATTACTCTTTTTTACCCAACAAATTTGGTATTAGAGCTACGGTTAGCTTGATATGGCTACCAATCCTTCATCTTCTTCCACCACCCTCTTTTTTTATTCACAAAGTCAAGTTCTAATCTTTGAGGGTGAAAATTATGGGTATTGGAGTGACCAAATGATGTTCTTCTTCATCTCTCAAGATTTGTGGGATTTGATAGAAGAAGACTATGAAGAACCACCTGCTGCAGGTTCAAGTACAGCATGGACTGCTGAAAATAGTCCCAATACAAAGAGAATGTGAAGAAAAATGCTCTTGCCTTGAGATATCTACATCAAGGAGTGAGTAGAGCAATTTACCCTAGCATCTACAGCATCACCAAAGTCAAAGTTGCTTGGAAAACCTTGAAGGAGTTTCAAAGATATGAGAAAGTCATTTCCATCCGACTGCAATCCCTATGGAGGAGTTTTGATAATCTTCAAATGAAGGATTCAGAATCCATCAAAGAGTTCTTTCTAGAGTAGCCGAAATTGTAAATCAGATTAGAGGCTATGGAGATAGAATTGAAGAAAAGTAGATTGTAAAAAGATTCTTAGGAGTCTTCCTCCTAAGTTTGATCATGCTGCTGCAGCAATCGAAGAATCAAAGAATTTTTCAAAGATGTCAATGTTTGATCTTAGTGCTTCTCTTGAATCACATGAAGAGAGGATTCGGAAGTCATCAAATTAGCCCTTGGAGTAGGCTTTTCAGTCTAAAGTCAATCTGTCCATAGATGAACATGAGAAGAAAAGAGGTCAAGGGAATCAAGGAAGAGGCCAAAGGAACCAAGAAAGAGGCCAAGGGAATCAAGGAAGAGGTCACGACAGAGGTAGGGGCCATGGAAGGGGTTTTTAGCCTCAGAAGTAAGGAAATTCAGATTTTTCTTATATTATTTACAAGAATACCAATCATGCATCATCTGAGTGCTATTTCAGATACAGAAGGTGCAAAGTTCCTAATCATTCTCAAAGGGATTGCCGGCATCAGAAGATAGAAAGAAATGAAGCAAACTTCATCAGAGAAAATGAGGAAGAAGAGGTGTTTTACACTTGTATAAATGCTGAAGCCAAAGAAGATAAAGTTTGATTTCTTGATAGTGGTTGTAGTAACCACATGACTGAAAATAAGGAGCTTTTGTAAAGCTGGATGAAAGCATAACAAATCAAGTGATTCTCGGTGATGAAAAAGCAAAAAAATTTAAGAAAAGGAGTTATTGCTATCAACACAAAAGTTGGAAGCCAAAGGTACATTCAAGATGTTCTATATGTACCAAACTTTGCACATAACTTGCTTAGTATTGGACAGTTAGTTTAGAAGGGTTATCAAGTTTGTTTTGTCAACAATGAATGCAAAATTATTGATAAAAGAACAATACCTTGATAGCTAAAGTGGAGATGACTAGAAATAAATTTTCCTTTAACAATGATATATTCAACCAATATTGCTTTGAAAAGTGATGTTGCCGATGAATCCCATCTTTGGCATCTAAGATATGATCATCTAAATCAAAAAAATGGAAGCTTCTACAACAAAAGAAGATGGTGGTTGGATTACCTCAACTAGATCAAAAGGACAGAATCTGCGAAGGTTGTGTTTATAGAAAATGCATCATCTTCCTTTCCAAAGACAACATGGAGAGCAAAGGCACATTTAGAGTTAGTGCATACAGATATCTTTGGTCCTACGAGAACACCTTCACTTGAAAATAAGAGGCATTTCCTACTGTTTGTAGATGATTTTACAAGGATGATCTGGATTTATTTATAAGTCAGAAATCAAATGTATTTTCTATTTTTATGGAGTTTAAAGTTTGTATTAAGAGGAAAAGTGACTGCAAGATAAAGTCCTTAAGGACTGATCGTGGAGGAGAGTTTATTTTTCATCTCTTCATGGAGTATTGTAGGAAAGAGAAGATCCTAAGATAACTGACAGTGAGTAGAAGTCCTCAGCAAAATGGAGTTATTGAGAGGAAGAACAGGCCCATAGTTGAAATGGCAAGAAGGATGCTCAAAGGCAAAGGACTTCCCAACGATTTGTGGGCTGAAGCTGTTCATACAATAGCATATATTCTGAACTGTTCTCCAACAAAAGTGGTTCGAAATAAAACTCCTTTTGAAGCTTGGATTGGAAGGAAGCCACAGGTAAGTCATTTAAAGATCTTTGGTTGTCCTGCCTATGCACTAAACAAAATTCCGAACAAAGATAAATTTGATGAAAAGGGAAAAAAAATTATTTGTGGGCTATAATGATGAGTCTAAAGGCTATAGATTGCTAAATCTATATAATAAGAAGTTGGTTGTGGCTCAAAATATTTTATTTGATGAGCTGGCAGAACTGGAGTGGGGTAGCAACACTAAAAAATTGAGTACATTGTCTGATTTTTCTCCAACAAATAAAACAGAAAAAGTTCAGCAGCAACAGCCCTCAAATTTTAAAGATTTTACTGCTAGAAGTGCAAATTCAGAACATGAAACTTCATCTTCACCTCCTGTTTTGAGAAGATCAGACAGAATCAGGCGCCCTCTTGATGGATATGGTGATTTTCGAAGTTATTATGCGAACCAAACATATGAATTTGCTTTGTTTTCTTGTGAACGTCACATATTTGAAGAAGCAGTGAAGGAAGAAAAGTGGATTCAAACAATCGATGATGAGACTACAATGATTGAGAAAATAAACATGGGAGCTTGTAGATCTTTCTAAAGGGAAGGATGTAATTGGCTTGAAGTGGGTCTATAAGACAAAGTTTAATGAAGATGGAAGCATCCAGAAGCACAAAGCAAGGCTGATTGCAAAGGGCTATTCTCAGTAGCTCGGAATTGATTTTAATGAAACATTTGCTCCGGTTGCTCGTATAGAACAATCAGAATAGTACTGGCCATTACAGCACAGTTAGAATTGCAGGTGTTTTAGCTTAATGTAAAGTCAGCTTTTCTTAATGGAGAGCTTGAAGAAGAAGTATATATTGAGCAGCCTCAAAGATATGAGCTTGAGGGCAAAGAAGGAAAGGTATATAGGCTGAAAAAGACTTTATATGGTCTTAAACAAGCCTCCAAAATCTGAAACAACATAATAGATTCTTATTTCCAGTAAAATGGATTTCTGAGAAGTCCTAATGAGCCTTCACTATATATGAAGTGGTGTGGACAGAATTTTATGTTGATATGTTTGTATGTAGATGACCTAATCTACATGAAAATAATCAAAAAATGCTTGCTGATTTTAAGCAATCTATGATGAAGGAATTTAAGATGTCAGATCTGGAAATCATGAAATACTTTCTTGGGATCCAGATCAAGCAAGCAAAGGGTGAGATTTTTATTTCCCAAGAAAATATCTGTTTGATGTTTTGAAGAAATTTCAGATGCTAGACAGTAAACCTACGGCTACTCCTTCAGCTCTTAATGAAAAGCTTAAGCAAGATGATGGAGAAAAAAGACTGATGAAGGTGTGTACAGAAGTTTGGTTGGATCCTTGATGTATTTAACACACACAAGGTCTGATATTATACAAGCAGTGAATATGGTGTCATGGTTCATGAACCAGCCCAGCATCTTGCATTTTGTTGCAGCAAAAAGGATCCTACAGTATCTTAATGGAACTAGGAAGCTGGAAATTAGGTATTCAAAGGAAGCTGATTGTCTTTTATTGGTTTACTAATAGCGATTGGGCAGATTCCTTGGAGGATAGAAAAAGCACATCTGCCTATGTATTTGTTTGGGATCAAATGTCATCTCTTAGAATTCAAAAAAATAGCAAACAGTAGCCTTGTCACTAGCTGAAGCTGAGTATACTGCAGCAACTGAAGTAGCATGTGAAGCTGTTTGGTTAAGGAGATTGCTTGCCGACTTAGGTCAGAAGCAAGAAGGGTCAACTATTATTATTGTGACAATATGTCAGCCATTACTATGACTAAAAATCCAATTTTTCATGCCAGAATAAAGCATATCGAGTTGAGGAATCATTTCATCTGTGATCTTGTTCAGAAGAAAAAATTCAGCTGAATTTCGTCAGTACACATGAGCAGCCAGTAGACATGCTTACTAAAGCCATTACAATAGAAAAATTTGAGAAGTTCAAGGCTCAATTGAAAATCACAAATTAAGAGGAAAATTTGTGAGTAATCTATGATTTTTGAAAATATCAGTATGGAGCCCAGTCAACAATCTAGGTGGCATTCTAAAAAAGTCAAAGGTTCTGAAAAATCTCCTTAAGGGCGTCTAACAAGTTCCTAAGTCAGTTTGTTAAGTTTTAATGTTGTAAAGAATAATAAGTGATTGTTCTAGTTCCAAAATGAGTTTTTGACTTCCAAAGTTGTATTTAATGCTTGATTTTCGTCCATTGCATTATGGCCTTAAATATTATAAGCTAATAATAAAAATATGTGAGAAAGTAAAAAAAAAGAATTGTAGGAGCAATAGCTCTATAAATTTAGCTTCCTATTTTCAGTTTTCAGCTAGTATTCTTCAGATTTTCTCCAAACAAACTTCTTCCTACTTGTAATTACTCTTTTTTACCCAACAGATATATGTTATCTTCATAAGCTCTCATTGTCCAAAGTTCTGAATATCTGTCTCATATACAATCAGTTTTTCTTCACATTACTTCAGTCATGTGCTAATCATGCTGTCTGACCTAAATGATCCCTAAACATTTCAAGCTCCTAATCTATTTACTAAAAGCCTATCAACTGATTTGGATCAGACACAAGATTGTATAGACGATGTTTTCACAAAAATAAAGAAGGTCCAATCTACAAAATTACTTAATGTTTAAAAATAAAGCGATGCCAATCAAGCATATGCAAGGCAGTGCTGCAAACTAACCAGACCATCACCGCCGAAGGAACAGCCAACCTCATGCTAGGAATTACAAACTGAAAAGATTCCATTGAAAACCCTTCCCATGTGCTCTTGAACTTCTCTGCATAATTGACATAGAGTGCCAGCATCAAAAATGATAACCATAATGATATGGAACCGGCGAGCGAAGTTCCTTTGAATCCAAGGCCCAGGACATGGATCAGTAGATATGTTATCCCAACATGGAAAATTAGTGGGAGTACTGAACACACAACCAGAGGCATCACCACTGTTTGAGTCTGGAGGAACCTCATGATGCATTGCAAGTAGCCATAGGCAAAAAGTCCTGGAATCAGATATCTCAGATAGAGGCCAGCCATTTTTGATACTTCTGGTTCTTGATGCAGCCAGATCAATAAGGTCTCTGAACAGTACCATAAGATGGATACCAAGATCGAAAAGCATGTAGTTATAATAACTGATGATTGTAGGTATATTCCTAGCATCCGGTACAACTTTGCACCAAATCCTTGACCACAAAGTGTTTCGAGAGCCCCACTTAAACCAGTCTGAAACAGAACATCAAAGATGAGCAAAGAGGTGGTGAGCCAAGAAAGCAGTAATATAATTTTCTTTCAAAGCATATGATTCACTTTTACAAAAAATTGGCAACTTGTACAGAGAACAAACCTAATAAATCTACATAGGGACAGTAATTTGAAGCAGCTGAACTTGAACAGAATCGGTAAGCAGCAGAGTGAAAAATTATAAACCACTTGAAAAGAAGGTTATGGGTTCTAAGAAAGTCAACATAAATATCATCAAGTATGTGATATCTTGTGCCTTGAATTATAATGATTACTATCACTAGTGTCAATTGTCTCAATAATTATTATGCCAGTATTGTTTTGTATATGTACAGTAGGGTCTACCTAGTAATTAGCTTTGCTAAGGCTTGATTAAAGAACTGACTGCGTTTCACCCTTTCTATTGTGAAGGAAGACACGTAGCATAGCTTGATGGAAAAACATTTGTTGGACCTTTATTTGGGTAAACCGAAACTAAAATCAATTATATGAAAATATAAACTCTAAAAGCAGTTATTGTTGACTTGTTTGGACTTTCTTGAGCTAAACACCGTAGTTGGAATACGTGACCAACTTTCCGTATTTTGTGTTGCTAATCCAAGATGAGCTGCTTCAATTTTTCATTTTACGCAGGGTTATCTATTCATAGCAACATGACACTAGCGATTTTACGAAATTGTTTCATTAGCTTTTGCTGTCACTTTTAATTATTTTCATTATTACAGCTAATAGTATTTGTCATAGCAGCTAATTATCTTGGGGTATGTTTGTTTAGGGGTGGTTGGACTCTCGAACAGGAATGGAAATGGGAATGGGAATAAGTATTTTCATTCCAGTTATTGGTTAGAAAGAGTCTCATTTTCGTTCTTATTTCAAAGTATCCCGAAACTCAATCTCAACTCTCTTCTGATACGATACCGATTGCAGTCATGAATCAAATATATTGAGAGATATATCCATTCTAATTCTTATTTAGATTTTGATTCTGATTTTGATTTTAGTCGCACACCAAATATGTCCGTATCATAAAAAACTCCAACCACTACAGTGCACAGCAGATCATACTGAGATTCATTTTCTGTTCCAAGATATGCCGAGATTTTGGCAACTGCTATGGTAACTGAGACATCGGAAGCATACAAACTCCAAATTAACTATTATTTTAGCTAAGAAATTTGATTAAAAAACACTCCATCCATATTTGAATGTTGTATCTGCTAATGTATCGGAATATATCGGCTCGATATCGATACAAACGGATATCGATGTCGCTCGCTTGTATCCCCACAACTTAAAATTATCTCTCTAAATAAAACTACGAGTTAAGTTATCAAACAAATAGAGTAATATATACGGATAAGTTCTGGAGCTCACTCATGGTTGACAGTTATTCGAAGAAAGTGAAGAGACTGGACGTACCATGAGAGCTAGGCCGGTGACGGTACCCCAGGAATTGCCGAGGGTGGCGCCGGCCAACTCGACGTCGCCGAGATGGCCGGCGAACATAACCGAGACAAGCGTGATGGCGTAGTAGCACATGTTGGTGAGTATCATGGGCAAGGCGAACAACAGCTGACCCTTGGCCTCCTCCGCGTCCAAAATCTTCTCCACCATCCCTCTCTTCTCCTCTCTCCTCCACCAGACTCCAACAAGGAAGAGGAAGACATGGCCACCGATCCTCCTCACCTCTTCCTCTCCTGGAAGTGGAGTATGAGATAGCTATGAGATGGGTAGGTGGACGGCAGAAATGAGATATGAAGCAAAACTTGAAGGCCGACGCTAGGATATGACTTTGAGATGGCTATGACCTTTCTTTATTTTCGGCCTTCCTTTTTTTTATTTTTGGTGGTAAGATACGGCCTCCTTTTTTCCTCTCCTGGAAGCTACTGCTGCTTTCACAGAAGGGGCCTCGTGTCGGCCCACGCTTTTTATCTTATTATTTAATTTTTAAAGAATATTATTATTAGAATCATTAAAGTAAATAACTCAACCCAAAAATATTTTGGATACTAGCCTTCTACAGGCCACTTCATCGCCGACAAGCCTCCTTTTTTTTTTGCTTCCTAAAATCCTATTAGATAGCTAACCAAGGATGATTAAAGTTAAGGATCAATGCCCACTATTTAATTACTAAATCATTTAATTGATAGATATCCAAAAATCAAAAGCAGTTTGAATGTCAAGGTTAAGCATCTCTTTTATGACCTTATTGTACAACTTCGGGTGATTCCTCTTAGACTCTCTCATAATGCTAACTTTTATCTTGTCATTTTGATCTCTTTTTGGAGATTTTCTGCTGCTCCAACACTTATTCTGTCTTCTACATAACCCTTTTTTTTATGAGTTCTAGATGTTTGTTATTTGCTCTTATTACCGGTGCAATTGCTTTATTGTAAATGCTTAGAATTAGTTATTTGCAAGAATGGAGAGGAGAAAGCACGTGGTAAGGCCTCTAATATAACAGTTCCTCGTATACCAGATCAATTCTCATATATCTATTACTCTGGTTTAAAATCTTTTAACTCAAACAAACCTGTCACAAACTTAACCAGATAGCATGATGAACGATAGTGTAAAATGATCCATCCAAAATGGGGGAGATGTTACTTGTTTAAATAATTATAATAGAATTTTTTTTTCTTTTTTTGTGGGGTGGGGGGGGGGTGGTGGGTGGTGGTGTGGGGGGGCGCGGCGGAGATAAGGAAGGCAATTGCCATCTGGAATTTATTAAGATGAGGAATAATTACAAGGACTCCAAAAGAATATACATAGCAGCATCTATTTCCGGCTTAAAAGAACACAAAATAGAGATCAAAGTAAAATAGCAAAAATAGTAGCACGTACGTATCAGGAACAAGCAATAGTAAAATCAAAATAAAGATTCTTCATGTACTATGTATCCAGAAGATTTTGAGTATCTATATAAGGTTAATAAACTCAAAAAACATCATATGGCTAAGTTTTTTGATAAATTTAATTATCTTATGGTTAGTATTTTTTAATAAAATTCCGAATTGTGATATCTTTGATTTCGATGTACCACCGTATAGAGCACGGCCATCATAGCTTTTTATAAACTTTTTGAAAAGATTATCTTTTATATTTAGTTTGCTCAACAGCATCAATCATAGAAACAATTTGTCCAGTGAACGCATTTTTGCCTTTCAAGCCTTTGTATCAAGCAGCCAAAAAAATATATTATTTTGAAATGAGAAAAAAAAAAAAATGGGGGAGGAAACTTTCCCGAGTACTTTACCT
>KE507356.1:19919-54427 GCA_000441515.1 Elaeis oleifera
GCAACAGAACCTGTGCTTATAGATTAGCTTCATCATAATGATAAAATTGCCTATCCAAAACTATAGGATAGGTGATATTTATAAAGTAGAGCTATGTGAAACAGCCAAAAAGTTGTCCGCAACCAAAAAATTTGGAATACTACACTTTGATATTGAACGTAGAAAGTGGAATAGAATTCATGTTGACATAGGAGAACCATCAGCACACAAAGTAACTGATTAAGCTGAAGAACACAACTCATAAAAGATTCCAAGTGGCACTCCAGAAAAAAGCCAATGAAGACCAAGATAATGTAAAGCTGAAAAAACTTAGTGCCATTACTGTGCAAAGGTCCAAGACTGTTACTATTGGAACGTAACATAAAGAATTTTGAGATGATTTGAAAACTAGATAAAGTAACAAATTTGATTATAGAAAAATTATAAATAACTTACAGAACATCAAGACATAAAATTAATATTGGATACTGTCCTAATGCATATTTCCATTCCTCATGCAGAAATATTCGAAAACCACCCCAAGACACGATCAGGATCCTCCACCTACGAGCACGATTGTGGAGGAGGTTGATGAAGACTCTTTTACTATCCAAAAAAAAAATATTGTAGTAGAAAAGAGAAATCTTAGAAAGAAAAGAAAGAAGACTCTTGGATGGCTTACTAGATTAGATCCTAAAGGGTCTTTTTATAACCAACCAACATGACCGTTTATGACCTTTTGTGACCATTTATGACCGTTTGGATTTTTATTGATCCATTAAGATCTTTAATAAGAAACTCAACGGTCAAAACTTTTAATACAGAGTCTAATGGTCATAAAATAAAATAAGATTAAATATACATAACCATCGATAATTAGGAGCCTAAGGGTTAGAATTAAAATCATGATAATAAAAAATTAAAATATTTAAATAATAAAATTAAATACTTGGAGGGATATTATAAAAAAATTTTGAGTTTTTTTTTGGATTCTCTCCAACAATCCCCCACAAAACTCAAAATTTTTTTAAAAAATTATAAATAAATAACATAAATTTTTGATGCTTATACTATACAATGGGTAAGATGACTTAACCTTACTTAGTGTGAATAGTTTTTATCTGAAGGAAATAGAGTGAATCGATCTTGAACTACGTTTCTTTGACCTAGATTTCAACTACCACATATATAGTGTAGAGTTTTTTTATTGCTAGTCTATGCATTAGTAGCTCTGTATATGTATCTTGATTTTTTATGAAAGTTACTAGAGATAGCCTATATCTCATATTCGTGGCCATATATGGATACTCTCATATAGGTGAGCCCCTTTAGAGATGTATGTAGTATCATATCTTATACAAAATACCATCTCGGATCTCATTCAGAGCTACAACTCTTTCTAACCATTACAAAGGAGCACTAATTATCATAGGAATAGGATAGAGTCTATGACTCTTATATTAAATAAACCATATATGCTTCCTGATCAATCAATTAGCTTGTTATTATTATATTGAACCTCTTTCAATAGATTTTCCATCACAGAGGTTGGGTTTCCACTATTCGAAGATCTATTATAGGCAAAACCCCATCCCCTCGATGACTTTAGGATCTTGGTTCTATTTAAGCTTTTGTAAGCAGACTGATATAAAAAGCTCTTCCCCTCATAATTTTTCAAAATATATCAAAACTTATCTCATGATCACTATGTCCTATAATTATTCAACCACGTCGTTAGAATAAAGAAACAAATGGAAGAAATTCTCATTATCACAAAGTGCTATTCATCATTTCTTAAAAGATGATATTTTAATGAATAGATAAAAGGTTTATCAGAAATAACATATGCATTAAAACCCTAGCATGTCCCTTTTATGCAACAATATTTAAAAGGTTCATTTCATGAAATAAGTATTACTATAAAGGAACATCATTTTTAAAAGGAAAATTCAAAATATTATTAAATCATCATTTGTATAATAGGCAATTTGAAAATCTCTAATCTCAAGTTCTATTCAAAATAGTTTCTAATTGTTAATACATTTTCTTCCATCTAAATTTAACTTATCGACGGAAGTTAGAGAGCTAATCTAGCTAAGTTCAGATCAGTGCATAAACAGGCTGAGGGTCAAACAAGATCAATATTTTACAGACTTGACCTAGAAATTGACTTGATCGATATAACTCTTTGGGTGATCCTTCTTGATATTGCCACGTGGCTAGAAGTCGTTTAGTTACACCAACGGTTTTAATTCATTTGCTTCATGAGAAGACTTGTTTCTGTGAAGCGTTCTTGCCACAGGTCTTGAATACAGTAGTTTTCAGGATGACCGCAAGCACACAGTCATGGAACAAATGTAAGAAAGTGAAGGACACGGAAACAATTAAAGCTTTAAAGTGATTTCAATGAGAAGACATGGGCCACAAGTACATGAAGCTCACAAAAGCATGCACACATTGACCTAATGAACTGATAAGGAAGACACAGTACATCAAAAGGAAGAGATCTGAGATAATTAATATGTCCATATTATTGCATCGTAGGTCTCAACACTTCTCTAAAGATCCACAATTATCAGAAAGCAAAAAATAAGAATCAGATAAAAGAATATTTCACACCAATTTCATAAATGGTCAAGATGTATGTTAGTCGGCTATTCATAGCATCCAAATAGTCTATTGACGGCAACAGTCGTACAAGATTAACAAAGTTAAAACGAGAAATACCACATGTAAATTGAAAATGAAGTGTATCTTAATCCATACAAGATGGTATAGCTGGATGATAATATGATTGCTTAACAATGCTATCTAAAATTCTTTACGGGAAACTACTGTCAGGATTGTATTAACATGATGATATGTCAGCTGATGTCACAGGAGAGCAATTTTTTTATTTATTTTATTTTGATGTATCACATATGGTAAAGGCAGAGATCAAACTGAAAAAAAAAAAAAAAATACATAGCGGAGACTTGAAATAGCAAATTATGAATCATGAGATCAGTAAAATGCAAAAAACAAGAAAGTGATCTTGTTCATCAGAAGAGTTAAAAAATTGTACTTTTTACCAATCCACAACCAATTGTGAGATATGCCCAGGCAGGGTACATAGGTTCTACCACAAAAACATGAAACTGATTGACGACTATTCCATCAAGCTTGAAGGTGAAAACTGCAAGATGAATCAGCGGTGATGAAATTGGTTGTTTGTATTTTCTTTTTCAAAACCTCTTTTGAGCTGGTCAATGAAATTTTCATAGACAACTGACCACTGCAGATGAGAAAATAGAGGCATTCCTAGAAGCAAGAATTTCAAGCATTTAACTGCAAAAATTAAAGAAAACATAGAAATTATCATCTCTTTTGCTGAAACTCTGTTTTCATAGGTAGCTAGGTCATGGTTGGACTTAAATAAACAATATGATTAGCTTTTTATAGGGTATATAGGAACATCAATAAGAAAGCTAACATAAAACTGTCAGAACTCAGATGGTAGGTACCGGGTGATGGTATCAAGCAAGCTTGGAGGATCTGGACCAAAAATAATATTGCTGATAAGGAGATATTCATGTAATGTTAAAAGGTGTTCATAAGTGGTGCCTTGGTCTATAAGAATTATTGTTCACAAATTCCTAGCAAAAGCAGAAATTTAATATAAGACTCTGCTTGGAAGATTAGAGGGCTCTGATCTGCAAGAAACACAGATTTTAACAAATTTTGATGAAATTGATGCAGGATTACTCCTTAGATTGTTGAAACATAACAAAAAGAATTTCTGAGATGATTTAAAAACTAGATAAAGTAACAAATTTTATTATAGAAAATTATAAATAACTTACAAAACATCAAGACATAAAATTAATTAAATCCGGAAGCATGTTGGATACTGTCCTAAGGTGTATTCTCGTCTTTCGTACTGAAATATTCGAAAAATCATCCCAAGATATGATTGGGATCCTCCGCCTGTGAGCACGATCGTGGAAGGGGTTAATGAAGACTCTTTCAGCATCCAAGAAAAGAAGAAGAAATATTACAGTAGAAACCAGAAATCTTAGAAAGAAGAAAAAGGGAAGGTTCTTGGATGGCTTACTAAATAAGATCCCAATTAAGAGATCTTTTTATAGGCAATCAATATGACCGTTTATGACCGTTTGTTTATAACTATTGGGGCTTTTATTAACCCCTTAAGATCTTTAATGTGAAGCCCAACGATCAAAACCTTTAATATAGAGTCCAACAGTCATAAAATAAAATAAGATTAAATACACGTAGCCGTTGGTAATTAGGAGTCTAGCAATCAGAAATTAAAATATTTAAATAATAAAATTAAAATACATGGAGGGGGATTATAGAAAATTTTGAGTTTTCTTTTTGGATTCTCTCCAACAGTTACTAAATAGATTAACCTTCCCTTGGATACCAAATATGTTTTCCATCAGCCTGCAAAAGATAGGAGAAATGGGAATCAAAAGGATCAGTATCAGACCAATCAATATCATGTTGCAAAGCTTTTGTGGTCAAATAATCAGCCGGCTGGTTAGCTTCCCGACAAACATGAGATATTTGAAACTGAAGTGATTGATTTTTTCCATTCATGAATATCTTTTATAGGCGGAATCTTGGATGAAGTAAGAAATGAGTGATTTGCAATCCATGATACCATGGTTGTGGAGTCTCCTTGAAGCCATAATTGAGTTGCATTCAATTCACATACAGCAATCTTCATCACCTACCAATGTGTTGATAACTCTGCATACTGTATAGAGGGCAACAAAATTTGTTGACCACCAGCTGTTAAACAAAATGCATTAGAGTCTCTAATAACAAATCCAATTCCAACCTTCCCATAAGATATAGAAGCATCAAAGTTCAATTTCAACACTCCAAGGGAGGGGTGACCATGACATAGGTTTTGGTGTTTTGGCAGCTGTGCTTGCTGCTGAAAGCTAACCCAGTACCTGAACGGAGTCTGAAAAGAAGACTGAATCAAAGTAGATTGGGTAAAAATTGCAAAACATGAGGAAAAGTTCTGTTAACAAGACTATAGTCATACGAATTAGATGAATCGATAATTGTGAGGTAGTCTTTCATTTTGTTTGTCAACAAAGCCATGACAAATATACTATAAGAACATTCTGCCATTCATCTACTGAAGCTTGCGAGATATGGTCAAGCATAGCTTGCAAATCATTGAACAAGGAATTCTTGGACAGATACAATGAAGATGTTGCCAACACTGTTTAGCATAAGAACAAATCAACAGAACATGAGAACAGTCTTCAATTTGGAAAAGACAAAAGATCACAATACTAAGATGATAGAATTCCTTTCTAGCAAGATATGCTTTATAGGGAAGTCTCTGCAACATCAATTTTCAACAAAAAATCTATAGTTGAGGGGCATCATAGCCAATTGAAATTATACTCGACAAAGGTAAGTTATTAGATGGCACAACAATAATATCATGAAGAGCTACATGGGGCAGATGAGTAGGGTGCCAAGTCAGCTAATCAGCCCAATTTCCTTGAACTAGAGGAATCAATAGGATTTGGGTCATCATATTTGTCACGCCCCAACCGAGATCATGAGCTAGGAATTATAGAAACTACCACATACTCATAGAAATTCTTTCATAAGCACACAAGGCATCTCATCATAATATCATAAACAGACAATGAAATAAAATTAAATAATTAATCTTCAAATCTTAATTCAAATAATAGCATCAAAACACAATGTCAACAAAAGAAAATAAATGTTTGATAAAGTCAACATTAAACAAGTTTTTGCGTCAACTCCTATAAACCCTAAATCAAATAAGTAGACTAACTCCATCTCTAATCGCACTCTCAATTGAAAACCCTGCATTAAGCTAATTTTTCGAATCTATAAAAAAATAAAAAACTCGTCATGAGCTAAATAGCCCAATAAGCAATGTATACCTTTAACTAAATAAATCAGACAATAATGTTATATATATATATCAGTTTACTAAATAACAAATATGTCAGTTCACAAATTTAAATCTTGATGTATCATACTATCAAATATTCATATATTAAATTTCAATTCATCGTAAAGATAACTTATGTTCATAATCTCAATTTCATCAAATTCTTAAGTTCTTCTAATCAACTATGAGCTATACCTCCTATGGTAGGATTATAATACCATGTATCATCTTACAGTGAGTAAAGTTCTTCGAAATCGTAGATCTCACTGGTCTCGTTAGTGACATAGATCCTCAAGATAAATCAATTGCTAATATATTAGCCCCTATTGACGGAATCCTTTACATATTCAGATTGTCAAAATTCATATCATCATCCAGTTTTATATTTTGTTTCAACCATAATAGAATAAATGATAATCGAATCAATCAATCATATTATTCATTAAATCATATATCATCATAATTATTCAAAAAAATAGAATATTTTAATATTCAAAATACTTTCATCATATACATATCATGAATTAATATAATTCAAAATTCATCAATTTATCAATTTATAATTTATCAGATAAATTTAGTAAAGGTAAATACTACTTACCTCATATGTATTCTAAAAATCCACATAATTTATAATTTTTTTTAAAATCTTTAGTTCATAGATCATATTACGGTATCCCATGATCAAACATCCACAATCTTATATAGAATCAAGTCCAATAATTAGAAAGGGCATGAATAATTAAGAAAATAAGATTGATGGATGGTTGCATCCAATGATCTGGATTGATCCAGTAATCTAATTTCATCCTATCAAGATCCATTTAGGGCATAGGTGGTTTAGAATTTATCTACTAGGTCAAATCAAATTTGAAGTGACATCATCTAGAATCTTTCATTGAGTTCATAAATCAAGTAGAGAGAGAAAGTCATAGGAGAGAGAAATTAATATGGTATAATAGAATTGATCATACGATACAGTTCAACATCTCGATTAGTCTGATTAAGATGATCTAATCAAATCATAATGAAACTACTACATAGATAATTCAATAAAATCATGGATAATAAAATCTAATGATATTCAATCTAATCAAGATGGATGCCAACATGCTGATCAGCGATCATAGGTCCAAACCGCTTTACCAAAATCATTCAAACTCATCGAAGTAAAATTCTTCACTAAATCAATTTTAGAGAGATAAATTTTTAGAGAGAGATAATTTTAGAGAGAAATCCATAAAAAAGCCAAAAACTTAAGGGAGAGAAATTTAGAGAGAGAAAGTGCAGAGAGAAGGTGGAGAGAGAAAAAAGAGGGAAGAGAGAGGACAGAGGAGGAGAGAGAGAAAGTCTTTTAATTTTTTTCTTTCTTATTTCTTTTTTTTCCTTTTGTTTCTTTTCTTTTCTTTTTTTCTTCTCTTTCTTGTTTCTTCTTCCTTCATTTGGGAAGAACAGGGGATCTTCCATTCCCTTCTAATCACGAAACAAGGGAGCTTCTCCTTGGTGATAGTGGCTATCAGGGATGCAAATCGGGGTGACACAGATGGGGGATCATCGGCCAGCGGTCGGTGGCGATGATTGCCATCAGGAAATCCAAGAAATAGATAGACATGAAGGTAAAATAGGGGAAATTAATCCGAGCCCCTTTTGACAAAAATCGACGACTAATATCCATGGGCTGAGAAAGATGAAGAGAAGGATAGAGAGAGATTCTTATCCTTTTTCCAGTGATCTATGGCCTTGATTCTAGTGGGATGAGGAAGGTCATACAAAAATATTAAAAGGGAAAACAAGAGAGAAAAATAGCGAGGGAGAGGGAGATCTCGACGGCTTCTCGATGGTGGATGCTAATGAATGGGAGGGAATGAGGGTCTCCTCTTATAGAGGAGCCCTTGAGTTTGGTTCAAACTCGCCTTCCATCAAACAAGAGGACTCCCATCAAGAGTCTTCTTCTTGTTATTTCTTCATTTTTTTTTAGTTTTTAAAATTCATGCATGGCCTATTTGGACTATGTTTCTTTGGTGGCTAGGCCTGAATTGGGTTTGGGCTATCACATTCTTTCCCTCTGAAAGAAATTTTGTCCCAAATTATGTATGAAATATTTTCAAACTTTTTGATATTTTAATTTTCAATATAATCTCATAGTTAAATCATCTCATAGTGGAAAAGTCGATGCCTTAAATTTGGATCAAAATCAAAAATATTATTTCTCAAAATCAATATCTTAATTCCAAACATGAATATTAATTTTCTTGCCAAAAATATTAACTACTCATGATTTAGTCGAACCATCACAAGATTATGAACAAACTTTACTATACTCTAAATAGATAAATATTTAAAGATATAAATTATAGGTTAAAATATAGATCTATAAATAATTTCAAATTCTTTCTAATAGATAGAAAAGTATAAGCTTCAATTCCAGGAGAAAAACAATTATCACTAAATATCTTAATCCAAGATCAAGAATCGATAGTCCACTCATATCCAAGATTCAAGATGCTAAAAATTTCTTAGCATGGTAGATAGGAGAGCTACTTGAGAAAATCATAGCGGCATCCAGAATCAAAAAATATATTTCTTTTATTATCAATAAATTTTCTCTATAAAAATATTAAATTATATTATTTATCAAAATTTTTAGCTCAAAAATCAATATTGCTGATTAGCTCAAACTAACTAGATCACCACACTTCCATTGTGCACTTTGATTGAAACTATCAAAATTTCTTTGGGTACACTAAATGGCTTTTGATCAAAATATGCATTGCATTGAAAATATCCAGAATTTAAATTCCAAATAAGCTTAAGGAAAATTTTTAAATTCTTGTCCCCAATATACATCGAAAGATCTATCTAAATTAACCCTTGAGTCAATCGATACATTCAAAACCATCATATCAGTCAGTTATTGTAATTCAAATATGAATTAGTTCTTAATTCTCTTATAGATTCATCTAGATGATTTCAAATCAAACTCTTATAAGTAAAATAATTAAATAAATTTTCTCAATCAATCTGATCAAGTTCTAAGATCTTAAATCAAACATATAAGTAAAATTGACTCACTATCTCTTCTAAAGTTTCTTTCACTAAGATCTTTAGCATCTATCGAAATTATTTATAATAATCATGCAAGCTACTTGAAATCAAAATTTTCATTTAATATCAGATTTTACTAAGGACCACCATAACAACAGCAAAAGAACTCTAGATTAGTTCAAAATCCCAAATTTAATTAAATTTTATATACATCTCATAATCTCCTATAGATATAACTAAATCTTTATCTTAATCCCAAGATGGCAAATCAAGATTCCACTAAACAAATATCCTACAATCTCAAATAAAATCAATTTTCTCAAGTTAACAATAGGTTTATTACTATCCTAAAATGTTAAATAAATATAAATAAGATCTTTTATCTTGATCCAAAGCTAACAATCAAAGATTTCATTAGCACCTCAACAACAATAGTAGAAAATCCCTCTATCAACTTATATATGAAATATTTAAATTAAAGTTTTCTATAATCTTTAATAGACATAAATAAGATTTATTATTTAGATCCAAAGATAATAATTAAAATTATTAATGATTCTACTGAGATGAATATTCTATGATCTCAAAATAAAATCAATTTCTTCCATCAGAAATAGACTTATTTACAATATTCTAAATATACATTCCTTTTAACATGTCGGTTTATACATGATCCATATACTAAGTTTAACTTTAAATATATTCTAATCAGATATCATAAAATTTTTTTCTTAGTCCAAACCTTAAACAGCTTTTAGAGAACAATCATTTATCTTGCCACTAAATAATTAACTTCAAGACTAGGAGCAATATCATAGTATTACTCCTATATCAATTTTGAGCTTATAATTCACTTGAAGATCTAATGATCAAATTAATAATCATAATGCATAATGAAATTTTATGATCAATCCTCTTGCAATTTTTTTGGTCAAAATCCAACTAATCATATCATGATCCATAGATTATTACATCATATATCAAATCTTTTGAATCATAATTCCTAAGTGATCTTTTCATTCATAATCTTAAGATTTAACCAAAAATCATGAAGATAATATATACTGTAATCATCATAGATCTACATCCCGATGTCCTTAGTGTTTATCTATCTATATTCATCCTATTTTTGATTATATACATCTTAATTTTGATACCATATAAATTGTTACACCCCCGACCCAAGATTACGAGAGCTAGGGGTTATGACAACCATAGCATACTCATAAAAGACTCTTCCCAAAAATATGCAAGGCATCTCATCATGATATCATAAATAAATAATATTATAAAATTAAATGATTAATCTTCAAATGTTAATTCAAATAATAGAATCAAAACTCAATGTCAACAAAAGAAAATAAATGTTTGACAAAATCAACATTAAACAAGGTCTTGCATCAACATTAAAATAAATAGAATAACTCCATCTCTAATCGCATTCTCAATTGAAAACCCCACATCAAGCTAATTTTTTGAATCTATAAAAAAATAAAAACTCATCATTAGCTAAATAGTCTAGTAAGCAATGTATACCTTTAACTAATTAAATAAATCAGACAATAATATTATATATATCAGTTTATTAAAATAACAAATATGTCAGTTCATGAATTTAAATCTTGATGTACCATACTATCAAATATTCGAACATTGAATTTTTTAATTCATCATAAAGATAACTTATGTTCATAATTTTAATTTCATTAAATTTTCAAGTTCTTTTTATCAACCATGAGCTATGATGATATTTTTTTTATGGTAGGGTCATAATATCGCATATCATCTTGCGGTGAGGAAAGTCCTTCAAAACTACTGATCTCTTTGGTAGTTTGTTGCTGGCCTCGCTGGTAATATAGACCTTCAAGATAAATCAATTGCCAATGCATTAGTTGTTAGATGTATACCCTAGAAGTCAATATGGTAAATACATTGTAATAGTTTCACGACATATATTTATACTTGAACTATTGATTCATCAATAAAATAGATTTTTTCAATCCATTCTTGTCTAATGTGTCCAAGAATTATCCTAAGAATTAATAATTTAAAAATACATATTCTCAATATTAGATGTATGCCCTAGAAGTTAATATGATTGACACATTGTAATAACTCTATGGCATAATTTTGTACTTAATACATTGATATGATCAATAAAGGGTAAGTTTATATTTCATTCAAGTGTGATGTATCCTTGAATCATCCATGGAATTAACTTTTGATATATATTCTCAAGGTATTGAAAATTAGAGACATGTATTAATTTTAATATTCTGATCATAAAATTATCATGAGGATGGTGATCGATCCGGATAGACTGGCACACAGATCATTTTTTTTGGGATAGATGGGTCTCTAGTCTATAGTGTAGAGATACTAAATGATGAGTGCAGATAGTTGTTAGAGAATAACTAGTACTGAGCATGACCATATGAGAGATCACTTGGATTCTATTCAATCATCAGTGATTGTCTCGATGCTGTAGTTGTGTGAATGATCTTTTGATCTAAAATTATACTACTACTTGCAGTGAGGCTGCGGAGTTTGACTGACACATAAATATGGGTCTCAATAAGCCCTTGTAGTGGATGTTGGCAACAGTTAGTCCACTGTAGGAGTAGGATGCACATTAAGAGGGGATCTATCAACCTTGATAGAGAGGAGTAGTCTTATAGAATTTGAAAGGCTAAATCCAAAAATCTATGGCATAATAGTGTGATTGATGGAAAAAAATTTCATAAAAATCATAATTGAACTTAAGCTGATCGAATCTATCATATGATTGATGTTGAGATTTGACGATTTATCCATGATCTGCCATCTAGTTAGACCTCATGATAGAGGGACTGAATCACATGTTAACTATACTTAGAGGTTCATTTTAGTTCTACTAAGTTATCACGATATACTGCTAAGTGTTACTAATAGATTGTAAGAGCTCACTAACATTATTTTGGATCGATAATCCTTGATAAATTAGAGTAAAATTATTTCGATCTATTGAAAAGAGTTTCAGTGATACTTTGATAGAGATCATTGTATATCTCACTACCAGATAAAATTGATTCTATAGGGTTACATAACAAAGAATTAGGTCTAAAATTAGTAATTGAGCTTATGAAGTGTCAATTGGATTTAGAAAATTTGATTGGGTTCAAGATAACCTTACTAGCACATGGTTGGACCCAATTCTTCTTTCTGTTTGGATTTTTTATTTGATAAGATAATTAACTTAATTATTTGCTAATAATCTAAATAAATTAGATTCATTAGACTCTAATTGTTAGGTGTCTAAGGTTATAGATCAATTGAATTAGGGTGTAAGTCCTAATTAATATTTCTTGATAGTTATTATGGGTACCACCTTGATTGGATCAAGTTGGACGTATCCTATGATTAGAGAGCCTTTTAATCTGATATGGAGCATCCCTTGAGTGTAAAAAAAGTGTGTTTAATTGGGTGCAAGGGCTTCAAGAGTTGGCGCCTAATAGGATTTCTAATGTAAGTTAAATAACTTAAGTTATTAAGAAATTCAATGTATGAAAGACTTGTATTATGAGATTGAATAGGATTCAATCCTCATGCCTATTTAAAGGGACCTCCCCTAAGATCCTTAGAGCATCCAAACTAGCAGTCCTCCATGCCTCTTAGATCCCCCCATGCCCTCTCTTTCTCTCCCTTCTCCTTCTCCCTTGGACATCCCACACGCCCCATCTTTGGGTGTCCTCCCTTCTCCTCCACGCCAAGGCTGGTTGGGCATCCGTCTTTGCTAGTTTCCACCTATTGGTAGCAGCATAATTCAAAGAGAGAAAAGCAAGAGAAGAAGAGAAGAAGAAGATCAAGAAAAGAGATCAAGTTTTGATTGCGATCCAGGCTTCGTTCAGATTCAGCAGGCTAAATTATTTTAGAGAAGAAAATTCAACTTGAAGAGGGCTATTCCAGACTGATCTCAAGTGAATACCTATAGAGGCTAGATACTTATGTAGCTAGAAAAAAATTTCTTCTCTTTTAGATCCAGATTTAAAGAAAAAGATTGCGAAATAGGTATGCGATTTGATCACAATCTAAATTTCAGCATATGTCAATTTCAGCATATGAACTAGATTCTTGTGATTTTATATTTTTATGTATGCATATTCAGATTAAAAATATTTAATTTTTATTCTACTGTAGTATTTAGAAAAAAAGTTTTGAAACACATATGCATTCTTCAAACCTCGAATTCCAATAGTGGTATCAAAGCCACGGATTTCATATTGCTGAAATTATCATATATATTTTGAAAATAATTTCAAAATTTAATTTTTTTTGATATATGAGATGTATAGATAAATTTTAAATCTGATATTTCATTTATAATTTGATTTTAGAATATATAGTTGATATGTGAAAATATGCATAGATCTGAATTTTGATCTAGAATTATTTCTAGTTCATGTTCACATGATATGTAGATGCATGCATAAATCTAAAATTTTATATGATCTGATTTATGATTCATGTATGAGATATATGATTGTATGTTTGGGTCATGAGATTACTTTTGAGATAATCCATGATTAGTATATGAGATATATGATATCATATTTTAAATCTGAATTTTATTTTAATCTGAATTTTATATACATATATGTGATATATGTTTGTATGTTGAGTCTGAAAATTATTTTTATGATTTAAAACTTATTTTCATATAAAAAATTTTGATCTAAATTTAATTTTGAATCTGAAATTAGTCTTTGTGCATGAGAGTTTTGGTTATGAAAAAATCAAAAATTAGATCATGTAATAGGATTGCATCTAGGATTTTTGATTTGAATCATATAGGTCTAATTTAATTAAATAATTGGTCAAACTGAATCAAGTGTTGATTAAAGTTAGATCAATTAAGTTAAATGATCATACAATTATTGTTGATCAAATCGTTTAAGTTTCACATGTAGAATCAATTAACCTAAGGATCTAATTTAACTCGATGGTTTAAGCCTGATTCGCTTGAGTTAACCTATTTAGACCAATTGACTTATTGATGTCTAAGGCAAGTAACTGAGATATGGTTATTTAATTAGTTTTGTTCACTTATCTGATCAATTTATTGGTGTTTAAGGAAAGCAATGGGGGACCCCACTGATCTTGACTTATCTGATCAATTTATAAGATTGGGTCTTGAATTGGGTTACTTAGTGGTTTGATTTAGCTCATATCAATTAGATCGATCATATGATGACTGATTAGATGAGACCTAAACCTAAATCTCTCTACAAATATTAAGTCTATAGGTCTTCCACTATTGTAGATGTGCAGGCATGCTACCAACGTTGATTGTTCTCGATTAGTCACAATAATTCAGTTACATCAGAAACACGCAACCACTCTATTAGAAAAGAATTGCTCCAGGGTAAAGATGTGGTTAGATTCAATAACTATTAGATCAGGAACCCAATAATAGCCTTGCACCTGCTTGTGAACGATGGGTCAGGCTTAACTAAAGAGTGTGGGCAATAACTGTTAGGTGAGCCCACATAACTTAGAGATCGAGTCGTTGCAACATGCTTAGAGAAGTATCTGGGCAAAGAGTTGCTTATGCATCGGTGTACATATTATCAATAACTGTTAGGTGAGGTGCATGACATCGGTGGGACCGCAGCATCCACTAGAATTTTTTGTCGCATTAGGATTTTTATTTTCTTCTTGGAGAGTGGAGGGATCCGAAAAATTAGTGGGAGTCATTGTTTGCATCTTAAAGTCCCTAGAAGTAAATTTAACATTAAGTACAAAAGTCTAATTTGAATCTCTACTCTCGCAGTTAAACCATATTAGTCTCAAACTGTCTAGTCCGCATCTTTGAAATCAATTATTTGATCGATACCAATTACAAAGACTGACTTAGAAACCTCAGGATTGTCTCGACATCAGAAAAATTAGATCATGTACTCGACTAGAAACCCATAGTATTACCAAACTATCTTACTGCTGAGCAAAGGGCTGCTTTTGAGAAGTGGACAGATGAAGATAGTCGGATTAAGTGCTATATACTGGCTTCTATGTCAAATGAGTTGCAAAGCCAGTATGAGCATATGCCCACTATCAGAGCTATGATAACTCACCTGCAAGAGTTGTATGGTGAGCAGAGCCGTACAACGTGTTTCGAGGTGTCCAAAAGATTTTTCAATCTTAAGATGCACGAAGGACAGTCTGTCCATGAGCACTATATAACAGTGATCAAGGACATTGAGGAGCTTAAAAAGCTCAGGCTTGAAATATAAAGAAATTACAGACGGATCTGATCCCTCAATCTCTTACGAGTTCATGTAGTCAATTTATTATAAATTTTCATATGAATAAGCTCGATTAAACTATACCCGAACTGATCAACATGTTGGTCACTACGGAGGAAACCTTGAAGAGTTCAAGGGGCACTGTTCTCACTATAAAGTGGACTTCTTCTAAAAGAAAGTCTACTAGGAAGAAGAAGATTAAATCCGTTAAGAAGCAGAAGAAGGAGAACAGGCCCAAGAAGAAAGTTCCTAAGAAGGTCGAAGTAAGAAAAATATTTCACTGTCATGCTGAAGGCTACTGAAGGAGGAACTGTCCAGCATACCTAGAGAGCCTAAAGATCAAAATGGTTAATAAACCTTTCGAAGGTATGCTCGTAATTGAATCTAACCTTATAGTTTCTTCTACTTCTAGTTGGATATTAGACTCTGGCTTGAATACTCATATATGTACCTCAATGCAGGGTCTGATAGAAAGTAGGAGGTTGAGGGAAGGTGACATGATCCTTCAGATCGATAATAGAGCAAAATTACTGCAGAGGCCTTTGGTACTTATCCTCTTCGATTACCATTAGGATTTAGATTAGATTTAAAGGACTGTTATTATATTTCTGTAGCTAGTCGGAATTTGATTTCATGTCTGTGCTAGCACAGAAAGGTTTTGAAATTAGTTCAATAAAATTTTATCACATTTATTTTAAATAAATTGATTGCACGAGATCTTTTAATTGACAGTTTTTATCACTTGTATGTTGATGTGAATGTAAACTTAAACGAGCAAATAGTTAGTGCCATAGGTTAAAAGAGACCCAAAGATAAAATTAAGCAGAAGTACTTGTGGCACCATAGACTAGGCCATATTGGAGAGGACAAGATAAACAACCTAAAAAAGATAGGATCCTTGGCTCTCTTAACCTAGAGTCATATCCAGCTTGCGAATCTTGCCTTCGAGGAAAAATGACCAAGTTACTCTTTGTAGGATATGGGGAAAGGGCCATCGAGTTACTTGCCCTGGTACACATCGATGTGTATGGGCCATGTGATGTGCAAGCCAGAGGTGGTTATAGCTACTTCATTATTTTATCGATGATTTATCTGAGTACGGATATATGTATCTGATGAAATACAAGTCTGAGGCCTTTGAAAGGTTCAAAAATTCAAACATGAGGTAGAAAATAAACTAATAAATTCATTAAGATTTTCAATCTGATCGAGGAGGTGAATATCTTAGTCAAAAATTTTTGAGATATCTTAAGGATAATGACATAATCTCTCAATAGATACCTCCCAAGATACCTCAGCTCAATGGGGTATCCAAAAAGAGAAACATGACCCTATTGGATATGGTCAGACTATGATGAGCTTCATTGATCTACCCTTATATCTTTGGGAACATGTCTTATTAACCGCTATTCACCTATTGAATAAGGTTTCATCAAAGTCCGTTTCTACCATGCCATATGAGATATGGTTTGGTAAGAAGTCGAGTCTAAGTTATCTTAAGACTTGGGGATGTCCGACCTATATCAAAAGACTGATGGCAGATAAGTTAGAAGATAGACCTTTTATAGCTCGTTTCTTTGGGTATCCAAAAGAATTCATGGGATACTACTTCTACTTTTCATAAGATCACAATGTGATTATGAGTCAAAATATCATATTCCTAGAAAATAGTTTATCCAGGATGGTGGTAGTGGGAGGTTAGTTCAGCTCGAAAAGAATGTCTCTGAAGAGCAAAGAGCTATAGTTTTTCAGCAACCCATTATCCATAAGCCAGTAGTAGACGTTCCTCAACCACCTCGTAGATCTAGTAGGATCTTCCGACCTCCTGAAAGGTACATGGGTATGCTTACAGAAGAAGTAAAGAAATATTTTTTATGGGAGATAGGGGCCATAGTGATGATTCTAATATCTTTGACGAGGTGATGTCTGATATTGATTTCGAGAAATGGTTAGATGCAATGAAGTCAGAAATTGACTCAATGCACTCAAACCAAGTCAGGACCTTAGTGGATCCACCTGAGGGTATTATACCCATTGGGTGTAAATGGATCCACAAAAGGAAGATAGGTACCGATGGTAAGGTAGAGACCTATAAAGCTAGGCTTATGGCTAAAGGTTATAGTCAGCACGAGGGTATTGACTATCAAAAAATTTTCTCGCCCGTAGCTGTGTTGAAATCCATCCACGCTTTACTTGCTGTTGCACCTTACTATGATTATAAAATCTGACATATGGATGTGAAAACTGTCTTCCTGAATGGATATCTTGAGGAAGATATCTATATAGAGCAATCTATGGGTTTCACATCTGGTGATAGTGATCACAGAGTCTGCAAGCTGTAAAGATCCATATATGGATTAAAGCAAGCTTCTCAAAGTTGGAATCATCATTTTGATGAGGTAATCAAATCATTTGATTTATTAAAACAAAAGAAATCATGTGTATATAAAAGGGTCAGTGGGAGTGCAATAATATTTTTTATATTGTATGTGGATGATATTCTCCTCATTGAAAATGATATTCCCATGTTGACCACGGTTAAAAGATGGTTGTCTAAGAAATTCTCCATGAAAAATCTATAAAAAGTATCCCATATTTTTAGAATAAAGATCTATAGGGATAGACCTAAATGGATGCTAGGCCTGTTACAAAAGCTGTACATAGAGAAGGTGCTGAAGAGGTTCAGCATGAAAAACTTCAAAAGAGAACTTTTACCTCTTAGGCATGGTATTAATCTTTTCAAAATGATGTGTCTGACCACATCTGAAAAAATACAGTGCATGAGCAGAATTTCTTATGCCTCGGCAATAGAAAGCCTTATGTGCATTATGCTATGAACTCAACCTGATATTGCCCTTACTGTGAGTATCACGAGCAGGTATCAATTGAATCCAAATGAGGAGTACTAGATTGCTGTGAAGAACATCCTTAAGTACTTAAGAAGGACTAAAGATTGTTCTTGATCTTTGGAGAAGATTCTGAATTGCGAGTCGAGGGTATACTGACTCAGACTTCATGTCTGATCCTGATGATAGAAAGTCTACATTAGGATATATGTTCGTTTCCAATGATGGCGTGGTTAGCTGGAAGAGTTTCAAGCAACCCATCATAGCAGATTCGACCATGGAGGTTGAGTATGTCACTGCATCGGATGCTGCAAAGGAAGGCTTCTGGTTCAAGAAGTTCAACATGATAGGGTTATGACATCGGATGCCATACCACTCTACTGCAATAACAGTGGAGTTATAGCACTTTCTAAGGAGCCGAGGTCTCATCAAAAATTGAAGCACATCGAGCAGCGGTATCATATTATACGTGACTACCTCGAAAAGAACATGTCGAGGTGCGAAGAGTAGACTCTGCAGACAATGTGGCTGACCCACTGATGAAGCAATTGAGTTAACCAAAAATAGAAGTCTACCTTGAGAAGATGAGACTCAGATTTGTGACCAATTGACTTTAATCCAAGTGGGAGATTGTTAGATGTATACCATAGAAGCCAATATGGCTGACACATTGTAATAACTCTATAACATAATTTATACTTAATACATTGATATGATCACTAAAAAAAAGTTTATATTTATTCAAGTGTGATGTATCCTTGAATCGTCTATGGAATTAACTTTTGATATATATTCTCAAGGTGTTAAGAATTAGAGACATGTATTTCATTCCTAAATGCTTCTGATCATAGGATTATCATGAGGACGGCGATCAATCCAGATAGATTGGTGCATAGATCACTTCTTTTAGGATAGATAGATCTCTAGTTTACAGTGTAGAGACACTAGACAATGAGTGCGGATAGTTGTTAGAGAACAACTAGTACTAAACATGACCATACGAGAGATCACTTGAATTTCTATTCAATCATTAGTGATTGTCTTGATGCTGTAGTTGTGTGAATTATCTTTTGATCTGAGATTATACTGCTGCTCGTAGTAAGGCTGTTGGAGTTTGACTGACACATAAACATGAGTTTCAATGAACCCTTATGGTAGATGTTAGTGACAGTTGGTCCACTATAAGAGTAGGGGTGCATCAAGATGGGATCTATCAACCTTAATAAAGAGGAGTAGTCCTATGAGATTTGAAAAGTTAAGTTCAAAAATCTATGATCATAGTAGTGTGATTGATAGAAAAAGTTTCTATAAAATCATAATTGGACTTAAGCTAATCGAATCTTTATATGACTGATGTTGAGGTTTGATGATTTATCCATGATCTGTCATCTAGTCGGAACTCACGATAGAGAGACTGAATCACACGTTAACTACATCTATAATTTATTCAATCTACTGGATTGCCACTACATACTGCTAGGTGTCACTGGTGGATTGTGAGAGCTCACTAGGGTTGTTCTAGATTGACAATCCTTGATGAGTTAGAGTGAAATTATTCCGACCCATTGAAAAGAGTTTTAATGATACTTTGATAGAGATCATTGTATATCTCACTATCAGATAGAATTAAACTTATGAGGTTATACAGCAAAGAGATTAGGCTTGAAATTAGTAATTGAGCTTATAAAGTATCAATTAGATTTAAAGAAATCCGATTAGGTTCAAGGTAACTTTGCTAGCACATGGTTGGACCCAATTTCTCTTTTCGTTTGAATTTCTTATTTGATAAGATAATTAAAACTTAATTATCTACTAATAATCTAAATAAATTAGATTTATTAGACTCCAATTATTGGATATCTAAGGTTATGGATCAATTGAAAACTTTTAATCTAATATAGGGTGGCCCTTGGGTGCAAAAGAGGGTATGTTTAATTGGATGCAAGGGCTCCAAGAGTTGGCATCTAATAGGATTCCTAATGTAAGTTAAATAACTTAAGTGATTAGAAAATCCAATACAAGTAGGACTTGTATTATGAGATTGAATATGATTCAATCCTTATGTCTATTTAAAAGGACGTCCCCTAAGGTCCCTAGAACATCCAAACCAGCAGCTCTCCGTGTCTCTTAGATCCCCCATGCCCTCTCGTCCTCTCCCTTCTCCTTCTCCCTTGGGCGTCCCACACGCCCCATCTTTGGGCGTCCTCCCTTCTCCTCCATGCCAAGGCTGGTGGGGCATCCCTCCTTGCTAGTTTCCACCTACTGGTAGCAGCATAATTCAAGAAGAGAAAAGCAAGAGAAGAAGAGAAGAAGAAGATCAAAGAAAGAGATCAAGTGTTGATCGTAATTCAGGCTTCGTTCAGATTCAGCAGGTTAAATTTTTTTAAAAAAAAGTTCAACTTGAAGAAGACTGTTCCAGACTGATCTCGAGTGGATATCTGTAAAGGTCGAACACTTATGCAGCTAGAAAAAAATCTCTTATCTTCTAGATCTAGATTTGAAGAAAGAATTATGAAACAAGTATGTGATTTGATCACAATCTGAATTTCAGCACATGAACTAAATCCTTGTAATTTTATATTTTTATGCATGTATAATTCAGATTAAAAATATTTTAATCTTCTATTCTACTGTGGTGTTTAGAAAAAAGTTTTGAAACATGTATGCATACTCCAAACCTCGAATTTCAACACTCAGGAGTTAAGATTTAGAGATATATATGATTAATTTCTAAATTGCTCTTGATCAATGGATCATTATGAGGATAGTGACTGATCCAGTTAGATCGGCACAGAGATCAATTCCTTCGGGATAGATGAGCCTCTAGTCTATAATGTAGAGACATTGAGCGAGAGTATGGATAGTTATTAGAGAATATCGGTACTGAGCATGAACAAATGAGAGATCACATGAATATCTACTCACTTGTCAGTGATCTTCTCGATATTATAGTGGTGTAAGTAGTTCTTTAATCTATGATGCCTCAGCTGCTTATAAAAAAACTACTGTAGTTTGACTGCACATAAACATAGTCTTCTAACCATTTGGATCCTTGTAGTGTATGTTGGCTATAGTAGATTTATTATAGAAGTAGGATGCATACCTAGATGGGATCTATCGATCTTAGTAAATAAGTAGTCCTATGAGATTTGAGAAGCTGAGTTCTTAAGTCTGTGGTCATAGAAAGGTGATTGATGAAAAAAAGTTTTCATAAGTTTCATATTTAGACTTGAGCTAATTGAATCTTCCATATGACGGATGTTGGGGTTTGACGAGTTTTCATAACCTCCATCTTATCGGAACTCATAATAGAAGAACTGAATCATCTGGTAATTACACCTAGGGGCTCTATTTATTCTATTCTATTATGTTACTACCACATATTGCTAGGCATCACTACTGGATTATGAGAGCTTACTAGGATCATTTTGGATTAATGATCCTTGTTGGGTGAGAGTTGGAATTATTCCAACCCATTGAAAGGTATTTCGTTGATAGTATGATAGAGATCATGGTATATCTTACTACCAAACAGAATAGAACTTATAGAATCACACACAAAAAGAATTTAATTAGATCAAATGATTGGATCATGATTAAATTATCAATATGATTAATGATTTGGATCAATTTATAAAGGTTATAAGTATAGGATCAGCTAACAGTTAGCAAGGAGAACTTAATTACAATTGTTGCAATGCAATTTGATGAGATCAAATTATGGATCTAGTTTTAATTAATTAAATCAGATTTAATTTGATTAGACTTGATCTAATTGGGTATTTGGATTTTAGATTTGGATCCTAATTATATTAGGAAGGAGTCTCGAATGAATTGGGCTCGAATCGAATTCAAATTAGATTTGAATTGAATTTGGATTGAACCAAAATTGATTTATATGCCAGAGTCTTAAATTTATTGAGACTCTCTCCTCTCTCATGATAGATAGGAGGGTGTGCAGGGGGATGTGCACCCCTTCTTTGGCATGCATGAGTGAGAAGAGAGGGTGCCAAAATTGGGTGCCCTTCTTCCTGATCTTCTCTCTCTTTCAACTCTTATCCTCGTACATTAATTTAAGTTTGAATTTGATTTAATCTTGAATTTAAACCCTAGATGGATAGGATAAAGGGGTTGCAGCATTGGATTTAAATAAGGAAGCATTTTGGGGTGCTATATAGATGGGATACTGGATTTCTATTAGAGTTTCATTGGAGAAAATTTGAGTGCCGCCCCTTCCTCCTTTTTGCACCCCTTGTTCCACACGCCACTTCTAGTCAGCCAAAGAAGAAAGAGATCAAAGACAGAGAGAGAGAGATCAGAACAAAAGAAGAAAGAGTTCTTCCATCACCCCTGTTCATCCTCTGATCTTGCATGAAAGGAGTTCGCACGTAGATTCATGTTCAGATCCTCTTCTATGATAGTCAAAGAAGGAGATCAGATCCAAACAAGAGAAGCAGAGATTTGAAAGAGAGCTAGCACCTTGATGATCTCTAATACTTCTGATCTGTATCAGTACCGTGTAGATATCCATAGAGGTTGGATGCATGTGCGGCTTCAACAAAATCTGCAGACATCCTCAGATCCAAATCTAGCTGAAGGAGTTTAGCAATTTAGGTAGGTGATTTGATCACCCATATTTATTTGTTTTGAAATTAGATGCATGCTATCATTTATTTTATCGTATGAACTAGATCTATAGCTGTAAGATTAAATCTATGCATGCATAGATTAAAATAGTTTTAATCGAATCTTTTGCTGTGCTTTTTCGAAATTATTTGGAAAATTCTGCATGCATGACACCTTAAAATCCCATAGTGGTATCAGATCCATGGATTCATATGCATAAGAATAAGATGAGATCTGATTTCTAATCAGATCTAAAAATAATAGTTTATTGGTCCAATATCGGTATACTATAAGGTTGTCTTGGTATAACGTTTACCCCTTATGTTGTAAAGATTGTCCTGTATCGATGTTGAATGATTTTGGATTTGATTTTTAATCATATATGAGATATATGAATGACTGCTTAGATCTGAAAAGTAGTTTCGAGATTACAATAAGTTATTTCATGCAAATAATTTAGATATAAAATTTAGAATTTAGATCTAAAATTTATGTTCATGCATGAGGGATTGGACATGCATAAATCAAAATTAGGTCTAGTAATTTGATTATACCTAGGATTTTCAATTTAAACATAATGAAACTCAATCAAGATGAGCGGTTAATCAAACCGAGTCAAGAGTTGATTAAGATTAGGTCAGAAGTGCTCAAGATCAAACTAATAATTATAGTTGGTCAAGTCGATTGACATTCATATGTTAAATCGATTGATCTAAAAATCTGATTCGGCTCAGTGGCTCGAGCCTGAATCACTTAAGCTGACCTATTAAAATCAATTGATCAATTGGTATCTAAGGCTAGTGCCTGATTGGTGGTTATTTAATTAAGATCCTTGATCCTTCACGAGGGTGTCTCCCATCGATCTCCACTTATCTAGCCAATTCGGTAGATTGGATCTTGAATGAGGTGAAAGAATAATATCCTATAAGTTAATCATATGGATGATGTGATAGGACTATTCTATATTATCCTCCTACTCATATGCCTGACATTGGTTATTTTATATATATCTGAAGCATTGTGTTTCATCATTTACTGCATCATAATTATGATTATGATGAATCCTATAGATTAGGACAATAATTTTAGGATCATAATGAGATCATGCCAGTGAGACTCAAAATCTTGATAGCTCCAGTCTAAAATATTCTCAATCATAGGATCATCAAGTTGAAGATCGATGATGACAATAAGATTGGTACATCCTATGTATACTCGATGTAGAGGATGATTGATCTCACAATCACTTATGTGGTGACACTAATACAAGAATGTAGATGCTCATTGGAGAATGAGTTCACTGAACTGATCCACAGGAAGAATATCTGATGGAGCCTTATTAGCATATCAAAAGATGGTTCTCTAGTAGGAGTGGTGCAAGTATTCTTTAGACCTGAGATCACCATGATACCATGTGCATGTGGATCCATGCTTTGGTTCATTCCCTAGCATGACTCTCTAAGACATATGTGGGATGTTCTGGATATAGTGAAGTATGCATGAAGGTTGTGAGTGATCAATAAGAATCGATCACTTCTTGTAAGAGAAAACATCTTATGTGGTCTCATACGATGATGTCTCATAGGATGATGACTTAGAGAAACTCTGGCTCGAGCAAGATGAACATTAGAAAGAGTTTCTACTAGTTCATCAATCGAGTCATCATCATCAAATTGAGATACATATGGATAGATAATTGAGCTTAACATGATTCCATATCCATGGCCTATCTGGGATGTTGTGTGATTGAAGAATTGAATTACACGGTAACTCATCATAAAGGGTAATTTGGTATTCTGTCAAATTTCATATGTTCTGGATAGTCATGATACGTTGCTAGACGTCATTCTTGACTTGTGGATCCTAATGAATTAAAGAGTTTAATTCAATAAATTAATTAGAAGGATTCTAAATTAATTGATGCATTTGGGTTCAATATGTTTTGGATCTAATTGGATTAGATGCACATGAGCCTGGACCTACTGCTGGCTAGATGTGAAACCCAAGAGGTCACATATAAAAAAAATTGGTTTAGGATTTTTAATTAAGTCTTATTGAACCTAATTGAATAAGGATTTGATCCTAATGGGTTTAAGTCAAACATACTAGCACGTGTTTAAACCCTAATCCCTAATCTATTTGGATTGATTTGCAGCACTAGGTTTCGATTAGACAAAACCAAATCTATTTGGACTCCTAATCCTACAAGGCTTTGAATGGTCAAAGTTTGGATGCTAAAAGGTTGGGATGCCCATATACTTCTTCACGTAAAAGTGTTTTATGAGGAGTCTCAACGCCCTCTTGGTTTTATTATCTAGGAATTAACGTGAAAGTGTTTCACGTTAAGAAGGACTTGTGTCTTAAAACCCATGCCATTTATATGCGCTTCCTTAATTTGTTTATGCCATTTAAAAGGAGCCCATGACTCATTGGATTCTTTCCACATGCCTCTTATTTCCCAAGCGACTCCACGCATTTTCAAAGAAGGGTTTTTGCATCAAGAGTTGTGTGCTTTCTTAAATTCCTCTGGCCACCCCATACGTACAGCGTTAAAAGAGTTTTAATGCCTTTGGAGTCTGATCTCTTGTGTTCATGCCATCTTATATGTGTGCCTCTTTGGTTTTAACATGGAGAAATTTTTAACGCCATGAGATGGCGCTCTATCTTATATCTTCAGAAGATTTAAGAGTCCATATAAAAATGGGAGACTAGTTTTGGATGCCCAAGGGTTGGATGCCAGATGATATTCCATGCTATGGAGAGGCCTCACGCCTCTTAGAAATTAGCACCCACATGAGAAGTCCTTCTGAGAGAAGGACTCCTCCCTCCCACATGCTAAATCAGGTCTTCATCCATCTAGTATTGACGCCCAAATGTTGGGTGGTTGGAGGGTGTTTGACACATTTCATGACTCTTGTTTGAGTCAAGATTTGGATCTATTTTAGTCTGTAAGAAATGGCTGATGCCAAAAGATTTAAAAGTGGTTCCTAATGTCCAATTATTGGATAGCAAGAAGGCAAAGAGATGAGGGGATTACCTGTTCAAGAAAGGAAAGAAAATCACCAAGAGTTGGTGATGCAAAGAAAGGAGGAGCTGCTGAATTTTTTTGAGAAGAAAATTTGATGAATCCAGATTGGGGAGAGTCCTTGATCGAGATCCATGTAGATTACTGTTGGAGGGCACATGATTGGGTGCCTTAATAAAACCAATTTAGCGGGCAATTTAGATCTTTGTGTATGGTATAACATCTCTCATCTCTCATTTATATGTTTCTCTCATTTATATGTTTTATGGTTTATATTTGATTGACATCAATAAGGTGATTTTAGGTTTGGGTTCGGATCACTTGTTTTCAATTATTGTTGCAGGTTAATTTTTTTTAAAATCTATTTTCATTGTGCATCCGAATCCTAACAATCGTATCAAAGCCATCTTTGATTGGTTAAATCAAATATGTTATTGTTGTGATTTGGATTAGATTGAATTCATGATATGTCAAAATCAAAATTTTGAATGATATTTAATTGCTGGTTTGTTGCATCCTTTGTTAAGAATAAAAGTTATTTTATCCATGATCAAACTCTGCTATGAAATTCTATGACCTTAAGACTTGTGTGACAAGTTTGGGTAAGATCTTATGGTCTGAATTTTTTTATGGAATTGCTACTTTGTGCATGTGATGCACAGGATGAAGGGTTGTTACATGTGATGCACACACCCTAGACTCAGGGTCAGCCACCACAGATTGGGCAATAGTCATGGTGGGGTCTCCCATCATGGTTCCTAACCTAGGCATGTGGGCGGCTGAAAATCTGCATCATGGAAGAGATTCTTCAAACATGAATTAGAGTTTTGATGATGGGTTTGATTTGACTACATTTCATTGGCCCAATGTGATTAGGATTTATGATTGTAGATCAAATCAAATTCATAGTTCTAATTAGATTAAAAATTTCTTCAATTAAAGTTGACCTAATTTGATTAAGACTTGAGTCTTAGTTGACTGAATCTTTGCAAACCTAATTTGATTAGGATTTGTTTAAGAATTGATTAAATTAACTCAAAAAGGTGACATATGGTTAACATATAATTGAGATTGGGTCAAAAGTTGAATCCGAATAAAAAATCCTAGATGGGTCTTTCGCCCATGAATTTAAACATCTTAATTAACATATGCATGAATGATATCACAATAAGAATAACATGAGTAATTTATCATGTTTGCTATAATTATTATAAATTGTATGTTGGATGGTTATGGACTAGAAACATCCATGTGATGGATGTATCTGTGATGGCTGATTGTATGAATGTATCTGCAAAAATTGTAATTTTTAAATAGGGACTTGGTACCCGATACATTTATATTTTCAGCTATATTTTCTGTTCCTTCCTATGTATATTCCCAACCGTTGATTGGGACTTTTACATGTTGATGTAAAATTAAGGATAGAAAATTTTATTGATAAATAGATAGAAATTGTTTCTTTGTATTTACAGATTAAGAAAAAAATGGAGCATTCATCTAAGCCTTCACGGAGATGAGGACTGGACTACCAGGCAGCTTGTGAGTGAAGGTGCATGAAGATCGTCCATGAGATAGTTCTGTCTATTATGCACCTAGGATGAGACCCATAATCCATCTAAGTGGCTCGAGTGGATTACACGAGAAAAATCTATAACCATTTGATTTTATTATTTGCTCTTATTTGCTGGTGTATATATATGTTATGGAAATCGGATCGTGCAGGGACACTTGAGATAATCAGCGAACCAAGGAACCTAGAGATCAAGGATGCCCTAGGGTGTGCGAGAGAAGGAGAAAGAGAAAGAGAGTAAAGGCGGCTAGAGTTTTTGAGAGAAAGAGCTGTTTTCATTCACTGTATTTTCCTTCACCTAATTACATTATATATATATCTATGCAAAAGGGTCAAGCCCGACGCTCAACAAAACTCCCAAAAGCTAACATCATGTGATGCACTCTTCGAGCCCATGTACACCCATATCTCACATACACACATCCTTTTGGACTTAATCCCAGCCCAATCAATAGGTCAGCCCCTTAAGACCTCTCAAACCAAGGCCTTAAGTCACCTAGGACCAAACCCGACCCTAAATCCAAACAGACATGCCGTACAGCTTCAGCCCACGAACTAGATCGACTCAACTGAGACTGAGTCAACTCACTCTGCCACTTAGTTGACTCACACTAGGACTGAGTCAACTAAGATCCCTGCTACCCACAGACTCCAGAAAGTGCACTTCTCTATTTGGCCACAGGTTAGTCGACTCACCTATGACTGAGTTGACTTACCTGGGACTGAGTTGACTTACCTACATACCGGCCAGATATCCTGAAAATACCTACTTCTTTCTGGCTTCTTCTCCAAGATATAGTCGATCCACTTTAAGATTGGGTCGGTTCACCTTGAACTTAGTCAACCCAGTCTTAGAGTGAGTCAACTAAGATATTGAATGTGATGTTATTTGTCTGGCTTCCTTTCCAGCTAGCCTCTTATTTTCTAAGGCTTGGAGCACCACACCAGATTCTACAATCTCCACCTTAGTACTCTATAGCCTTAGTAAGCTCCACTCTGTCCATCAATCCCATCAGTGCCATGCATTTGTGAAAGCCATCCTGCAGAAGAACCTTCATGAGTGCATCGCTGGATTCTCTGTAGTGTGCACCTTCACCAGCTCCACTTCACCTTCTTCCACAAGCTCTTTGATTCGATGGTATCTAATGTCAGTGTGGTTCATCCTAGCATGGTAGATAAAGTTCTGTGCTGGCGGCAATGCACTTTGACTGTCACAATGTACCCCAACAGCCTCCGATGTGAAGCCCATCTCCAACAGCAGCCCCTTTAGCCATAAAGCCTCCTTTGCTGCCTCGATTACTTTGATGTATTCCACTTCTATGGTGGATAAGGCTATAATGGGCGGCAAGCATGATCTCCACGAGACTGGACCCCCATTCATGTTGAAACAAAATCAGTTGTCAAATGCCTGGTGTCCACATCTCCTCCGAAATCAGCATCCACATACCCTTCCATTTGCCCTCGAGCTCCTTTGGTCACATTGGAATTTCCCTCAGCACCTCCTTGCTATCTGCAACAGATGCTGACCCCAACTATACCCACCAAGTATCTGAAGATCTCCTTCAGTATTTGTCAGTGCTCCTTACCAGGCCGTGCCATGAACCTATTGATCTGACTCACTGCATGGGCAAGATCCGGCCTACAACACACCATAGCATACATCAAGCTTCCTACCCTAGAGATATATGGCACTCTCTCTATCTTCTGAGCCTCTATCTCAGTCTGCAGTGACATGGCCTTTGAAAGCCTGATGTGCCCGACAAGCGGCAGCATCGTCGACTTGACCTCCTTTATCCCAAACCTGTCAAAAACCTTCCGTATGTATCCACCCTGAGATAAATATAGCAGCCCTTTTGCTCTATCCCTGATGATCTCCATGCCTAGTATCTTTCTTGTAGGCCCTAAATCCTTCATCTCGAACTATCGAGATAAGGCTGCCTTTAGTTCCTGCACAACTCTCCTACTTCTGTATGCTATCAACATGTCATCCACATATTGAAGAAATACAATGTAGACTCATCCTCTAGAGTCTTCACATATACGCATGGATCATACTCACATCTGGAAAGCTCGATGCTCCTCACATATGAGTCGAAGCACTTATACCACTACCTTGGTGATTGCTTCAACCCATACAGTGACTTCTATAGCAAACACACCTTCCCTTCCGATCCTAGCTCATAACCCCTATGGCTGCTCTATACATATGCTCTCCTCTAGATTTTTATGGAGGAAGGTTGTCTTGACATCCATCTACTCTAGCTTCAGATCTTGAGCTGCTATGATACTCAACAGTATTCGAATAGATGTATGCCTGATGATCGAAGAAAGATCTTGCTAAAATCAATGCCTTCCTTTTAGAAGTGTCCCTTGGCCACCAGTCTTGCCTTATACCTGATACCTCCCTGCTTCAAAGGCCCTCCTTGCATTGAAAGACCCATTTGCATCTAATGGATCTCTTCCCCTATGACAGTTGCACCAACCTCCAAGTCTGATTCTTATGGAGTGACTGCATCTCTTCGGACATTGCCTGAACCCACCTATCTCTGTCATAGCTCTCCACTACCTCCTTATAGATAACAGGTCCCCATTTGCAGTCACCAAAGCATAAGAAATAGACTCCTTAAAGCCATACCATTCTGGTTGCTGCACGTTCCTCTTGGGCTTGTGTAGTGCAACCCCGATATTCGTCCTGGGTCCAACCTGATCCTGTTGACCCTCTTGCATTCTACCTCCTATCTCATCTCTCTCCACTTGTGGAGACATCTTTAGTGAGTGCTTCATCTGAATACCAAGTCCTTCAGGTGCACCTGCAAAAGGCAAAATAATATAGGAGGTTAGCTGTCCACCGTTGCTCGGTTGGATCTCCTGCTGCTCCTGCTGTTCTTTAATATCTTCTTGTCTTTGGAGAATCGAGCTCTCATCAAAGACAATATCTCTACTGATGATGGCTTTCTTCCCCAAGGGATCCCACAATCAGTATTCCTTCACACCCCGTGGATAGCTCAGGAACACCATCTTCTTCGACCTGGCATCCAATTTGCTTTGCTCACCCGCAGCAATGTGCATATAGGCCGTGCACCCAAACACCCTAAGGTGGTCCAACTCCACCATTTTCCCAGACCATTGCTCCTCAGGAATCCCTCCATCTAGTCTGGTATGAGGTGACCGATTCACCAGACAGCATGCTACATCAATTGTATCCATCCAAAATACCTTGAAAAGTCCTGCTTGCAGCTTTATGCATCTTGCTTTCTCTAAAAGAGTCCTGTTCATCCTTTTGGCCATCTCATTTTGCTGTGGAGTTTCTTCATTGTGAAATGCCTTTGGATGCCATACTCCTCATAGAACACCTGGAACTTCCTATTGGTGAACTCTCCACCATTATCTGATCTCAAGCACTTGACACTGTGCCCTTGCTCCTTCTCCACCTTGACCTTCATCACCTTAAACTTGAAAAAGACATCTAACTTTTCCTCAAGAAGTAGACCCACACCTTGCTTGAAAAGTCATCAATCAGTGTCAAGAAGTACCTGGCCCCATTCTTGGCCAAGATAGGTGCTGGTCCTTATACATCTGTGTGAACAAACTCCAATGGTGCAACACTCCTAGCTGTACTGATGGCAACTAAATCCTCTTCTATTTGCCCATCTGGTATGGATCACAAACCTCTAAAACTTTGCCCTCTGTGTCTAGAATCATCCCATGTCTGCTCAGTTCTTGCATCCCTCGATCTCCCATATGGCTCAGGTGGTAATGCCATAATCGATGCAGGTCCTGCTGATCCTGTGCCTGTGCCGCAGCCATCATATTGGAATCTCTGGTCACAACTGAACCTTCCAACCTATAAAGGTTATTCTTTAGCCTTCTTCTTCTTATTACCACCATGGCTCTGTTGGAGATATTCAGTACTCCACTCCTGGCATGACTACTAAAGCTGTTGCCATTTCTCTCTAGATAGCCAAGTGACATCAAGTTCTTCTTTAATTTTAGAATGTGTTTCACATTAGTAAGGGTCCACACCATCCCATCAAGCATTCACACCTGAACTATTCTTATGCTAGCAATCTTGCACGGTGGTCATCTCCTAGTGTCATGCACCCCTCATTTGTCTTGGTGTATGTGGTGAATCAAGACTTATTTGGGGTGCAATGATGTGAACAGGCTGAGTCTAATGTCCCTACCTCTGTGCTACTCCTGTAACTATCTGACACAACCAGAAGGTCATCCTCCATCTCACGATCAGCCACCATACTCAGTGAATCAGCTGCTGCCTTTTCTCCCTGCTTCTTCTTCTAAAGTGGACAGTCCCACTTGAAATGATTGATGTCGTTGCATTTGAAGCATTTAACTTCCTTCTTGCCTTCTCGAACTTTGACCGTCCCCTTGACTTGCTTTTGTCCCATCCTCTTCCTGATCTCTCCCCTACGGCTAAACCTTCTTGGAGAATATCTTCCTTGGTCAATCTCTCCCTCTACTCATTGGATTGAAGCAATGAGACAATATTCTTTATAGTATAAAGTCTCCTTCCTGTAAAGCAGCGTCGTCATCAAGGGATCAAAAGACAAGGGCAACGAGCACAGCAATAGCAATAATCGATCCTCCTCTTCTAACTTCACCCAATATTCAATAGCTCATTGTTGATCTGATCGAATCTCTAGATATGAACGACTACATCCCTGCCTTCCTGCATCCAAAGGCTGTAGAGCTGCTTCTTTAACATCAACTTATTGCATATGTTCTTCTCCATGTATAGATTGTGCAATTTTGACCAAAGCCCCTTTGAAGTCTTCTCCTCCAGCATCAAATATAGGGCCGAGTCAGCCAAGCATCCCCTGATGGTGGAGAATATCCTCTATTGAGAAAAATATCTTGAGATTCGATCCATAATAATCTTAAAACGAGGTCCAGGATAATGAACAAAATCTAACGAGCCCAAGAATAATCCAAACAGAGTCCAAACGAAGGAGATACATGCGAAAGAAGGCTAAAATCAGATGGTACGGCCCATAGGCTAGTGCAGGTTGGTGGTGGCATGGGTCAAGCTTGACAGAGTGCTGGAACGGCCCAGGCACATGCGTGGCCCGCAAGCATGGGTGCCCAAGCCTACTGGGTATCACAGTCCACGATGGACCGCGCTTTGTCATCGCTCATAGTGAGGCAAGTGGATCGATTGTGATCCGACAGCTGAGGAGAAGGCACAATACAATAGCCATCGCTCGCATTGGCGAAGATCGAATGGCAGTGGTGATTGAGCATGATTCGACGGTCGAAAGCAGTGTTGGTCGGGATCGGACGGTTGGGACTCATCTCGAGTTTGATCAGAAGATGGGAAGCATTGATTCTGCATGATCAAATGGCTCCGATTCGAGACGATCATGATCGGTTGGTCTAGAATTGATCTGAGATTTATTTTGGACATGGTATCCTAGTGTAATACTGTTTTGGCCATTTTGAAGCTTATATAGCTCTGATTGATGAGCTATTTATTACGTTGGATAGCTAGTGACATCCTGATCATACAGATAGATTTTTAAGAGATTTTAGAGTACTTTTATGAGAATTTTAGAGCTTCTTATTAAGAGACTCTTATACAAGGGTCGAGTGATGAGTTCTTCTTATATTCTTTATTTTGTTTCTCTCATGATGAAGCTTGCACGCCCCATGGAGATAGGCTTGAGGCCAATCTATATTACCTATCTTTGTTTGTGGTATTTTTTCTCTCTTTCTTCTTTTTCTCCCTAACAAGTGGTATCAGAGCACAACACCCTCTTCTTAAGAGACATCCATTGCTGATCCGACAACCTGTCTGGCCTCTCCTCCAATGTCAGATCCAATTCATGCTGGACTAGGAGATCTTTTATACAAATCTTCCACATGAAGAAACTCCCCTTCCTATCAAACTTCTCAAAATCGACCTTGATATTGCTCCCTATGGCTGGATTCACACCACCAACACAACACAAAATCCAAGATAGATATAAGAAGTACCTTGATTGAGGATTGCTGAAACTTCAGCCTTCGAAGATCTTCTTTCTTTCGGCTTGATTCCTCCCTTCCCTATGAACATGGCTCTGATATCAATTATTATGGAAATCGGATCATGTAAAGACACCTGAGATTAATCAGCGAACCAAAGAACCTCAAGATCAAGGATGTCCTACGATGTGCGAGAGAAGAAGAAGAGAGAAGAGAGTAAAGGCGGCTAAGGTTTTTAGAAGTAAGAGCTATTTTCATTCACTGTATTTTTTCTTGACCTAATTACATTGTATATATACCTATACAAAAGTTTCAAGCTCGATATGTTGGGAATCGTGTCCTAAAGCCAATCATTTGATGATTGTGCTAATTATAAATATACATGAATTGATAAATAATAAATTTATTGGTATTTTTATCACAAGATTATATCTTCTAACGAACTTCAATATTATGATGAAGTTCTTAGGACTACTTTGATCGATAAAAGAGAATTTATCGTGTAGTCCTTAAATTGGTTCGCGACCAAACGATATGCTATTATCAGGATGATAGTGATATCAAGTGTAGGTCATTGTGTGCCATATGCGTTGGTTGTCCTCGTAACCAAATGGTGTGGAGATACTGGTATGGCATACAGGTGAGATGTAAGAGTACATCATCGCTAAATGTGACCAACTACGGAGCACTTTACTGTCAAGAGTAGCTCGCGAAGGGTATGAGTATAAGTGTCCCTCCGATCTGAGATCACTATGATGACTTGCAAGCAACTCACTGTACTTTGATGTTGGACTAATTGAGTTTCTAATTCAGTGACGAAAGATTTTTGGATACAGTTAAGTACTTATTAAGTCGGTGTATGAGTCAAGATGAGATTGACCGCTCTAAATTAATAGGAGTTAATGTATCAATATATTTCAATTTAGCAAAATCTGAATCCGGATAATCGATGTGATGGATTTGAAAAGATTAAAATACAATGTGGATGACTTATCTAGGATTGATAGTTAAATCTTTGATCATCCTTGAGCATTAGGGTCAAAAGGATGAATTATACAGTAACCATACGTCAATAGGTTCTTGAATATTGTTTCACCTTCATTCGATCTATCCGGACATCGGGTCACCATTGCTAGATAGTTATATCGATTGGTTTAGAAAGTTATTTCTGTGCTACCGATTTGGATTCGAACCTATG
>KE507357.1:12020-31408 GCA_000441515.1 Elaeis oleifera
GGCCGAGGGTATTTTATACCCAACAAATAGTAATAGTCTATTTGCATCTAAACGTTTCTAGAGCAAATATAAATTTTAAGTGTAAATGTCTAACTAAAATCTCTACTCTCATAGATAAACAATATCGATCTCTAACCCACTAGTCCGCATCCTTAAAATCAACCGACTGATCGATACAAATTATAAGGACTGGCTCAGAAACCTCAGGATAGTCCTGACATCCAAAAAGGTTGGATATGTACTCGATTAAGATACCCCAGCCTTACCAACCTATCCCACGGCAGAGCAAAAAGTTGCTCTGGACAAGTGGACAGATGATGACCTTAGGCTGAAGTGTTATGTGCTGGCTTCCATATCAAACAAGTTGCAGAACCAGCATGAGCACACATGCCCACTGTCCATACCGTGATCACTCACCTGCAAGAATTGTACGGTGAGCAAAGTCGGACCACGCACTTCGAATTATCTAAGCAGTTGTTTAATATGAAGATGCACGATAAACAGTCAGTTCACAATCATTGTATGATAATAATTAAGGACCTTGAGAAGCTTGGACTTATTTTGCAGAGGGAATTAAAGGTCGATTTGATCCTTCAATTTCTGACTAGTTTATTTGGATAATTTATCATAAACTATCATATGAATAAATTAAACTATAACTTATTCAAATTGGTTAATATGCTGGTTACTGCTGAGGGTATTTTGAAAAGTTCAAGGGACTCTATCCTCGAGATCCTAAAAAAAAGGGTGAAACACCTTGCGAAGGCATTCTCATAATAAAATCTAACTTAATAATTTCTTCTACTTCTAGTTGGATATTAGACTTTGATTTGAGTGCACATATATATACTTCAATACAGGATCTAATAAAAAGTGGAAGGTTAAGGTAAGGTAATATGACCCTTCGGATCGACAATAGAACAAAAGTCACTGCAGAAGTTGTTGGAACCTATCCTCTTCGATTATCGTCAGGCTTTAGATTAAATTTAAAGATTATTATTTGTTCCTATAGCTAACTAAATTTAATTTCATTTTTGTACTAGCATAGGATGGATTTATTTTAATTTAATAAAGACTATTGTTTATTATTTATGAAATAAATTGATTAATTAAGTCTTTTGATTGACAGTGTTTATCACTTGCATGTTGATGCTAATATGAACCTTAATGAGCAAGTAGTGAGTGTCGTAGGCCAAAAGAGATCCAAAGATGAGTTTAACCATAAGTACTTATGGTATCATAGGCTTAGCTATATTGGAGAGAATAGGATAAACAGACTAAAAAAAGATGAGATCTTTGACTTAGTTAAATCTTAGTCAATTCTGGTGTGTGAATCATGTCTTCAAGAAAAAATGGCTAGATTATCCTTTGTGGGATAAGGAGATAGGACCACTGAGTTACTAGCCCTGGTACGTATCGATGTTTGTGGCCCATTTGATATGCAGGTCAGAGATAGTTATAGCTACTTCATTATCTTTACTAATGATCTGTCAAAATATGGGTATATATTTATCATGAAACATAAGTCTGAAGTCTTTAAAAGATTCAAAGAATTCAAGCATAAGGTAGAGAAGCAAACACGTAAACCCATCAAAGTCCTTCGATCTGATCGAGGAGGAAATACCTCAATACTGAATTTTAGGATATCTTAAAAAAATGGTATAGTCTCTCAATAAACTCCTCCCGGCATGCCTCAACTTAACGGGATATCCGAAAGGAGAAATAAGATCCTATTGGATATAGTCCGATCTATGATGAGCTTCATTGATTTATCCATATTTCTTTAGAGATATGTTTTACTTACCATGATGCATATTTAATAAATTTTTTTTAAATCTATTTCCATCACACCATATGAGATATGGCATGGTAAGAAGCCGAGTCTGAGTTACCTTAAGACTGAAAAATATCCAGACTATGTTAAAAAATAGAAAGCTGACAAGCTAGAGGATAAATCAGTAGTAGCTCGATTTATAGAGTATCCCAAGAAATTCATGGGGTACTACTTTTATTTTTCATATGATCATAATATGATTGTGAGTCATAATGCCATATTTCTAGAAAATAGTTTATCCAGAATGATAGTAGTAGGAGGTTAGTTGAGCTCGATGAGAATATCTCTGAAGAGCAACAAGCTATAAATCCTCAGAAACTCATCCATAATGAGTCAGTAGTTAATGTTCCACCTCCACTTCGTAGATCAGATATAATCTCTCATCCTCCTAAAAGATACATGGGTATGCTGAAAGAGGATATAAAGGAATCGTTCCTCGTGGAAGATGGAGATTATGGTGATGATCTTAGTACTTTTGATGAGGTGATATCTAATATCGATTTTAAGAATAGTTAGATGTAATGAAGTCAGAAATTGACTCAATACTCGAACCAAGTATGGACCTTAGTGGATCCACCTGATAAAATTATTCTCATTGGGTGTAAATGGATCTATAAAAAAAAATAGATGCTGATGGTAAGATAAAGACCTATAACGTAAGATTGGTGGTAAAGGGTTATAGTCAGACATTGACTATCATGATATCTTTTCACCTGTAGCCATGCTGAAATTCATCCGTACATTGCTTGCTGTTGCAGCTTACTATGATTATGAAATCTGACAGATGGATGTGAAAATTATTTCTAAATGGATATCTTGAGGAAGATATCAATAAGGAGTAGCCTCTAGGTTCACGTCAGGTGATAGTGATCATCAAGTCTGTAAGCTGTAAAGGTCCATCTATGGACTAAAGCAGGCCTCGTGGAGCTGGAATATTCGTTCAATGATGCAATTAAATCATTTGGTTTCATCGAAAATGAAGAGTAACCTTGTGTTTATAAAAGAGTCAATGGGAGCATGCTTGTCTTCCTCGTATTGTACGTGAATGATATCTTCCTCGTTGGAAATGATATTTTCATGTTGATCTCAATCAAAGCTTGATTGTCTAAGGAATTCACCATGAAAGACCTATGGGAAGCATCCTATATCCTTGAGATAAAGGTCTATAGAGATAGATCTAGAAGGATGCTTAGCCTGTCACAAAAGCTGTATATAGAAAAGTACTGAAGCGGTTCAGTATGAAAATACCAAAGGAGTTTGCTATCCTTTAGGTATGGTATTCGATTCTCCGAGATGATGTGTCCAACCACTTTTGAGGAGATGAACATGAGTAGGATCCCTTATGCTTCGATGATAGAGAGCCTCATGTACGCCATGCTATGTGCTTGACCTGATATTACTCTTGCTGTGAGGGTCACAAACAGATATCAATCAAATCCAGGCAAAGAGCACTGGATAGCTATGAAGAACATCCTTAAGTATCTATGAAAGACTAAAGATTTATTCTTGATCTTTGGAAGAGCACCTGAATCATTGGTTCGGTATGTTGAAGGGTTCCAAAGTAACCGATCAATGGAGACTGAGTGCACTGTAGATGTGTAAGATGCATCTTGATTCCTTTGTTAGTTACAGAACTAGTTGTCGTGCCATCAGATACCAGACACTATACTGTAAAGACAATAGCTCCATAGCCCTTTCTAAGGAGCCAAGATCTCATCAGAAATCTAAATACATAGATCAGCAGTATACGCAACTACCTCAACTAGAAATATATAAAGATGTGAAGAGTAGACTCCACGGATAATGTGACAGATCCACTGACAAAGTAGTTGAGCCAGCCCAAAATGGAAGCTCATCTTGAGAAGATGGGGCTTAGATTAATGGTCAATTGGCTTTAGTCCATGTAGGAGATTATTAGATGTATGTCCTAGAAGCCAATTGTTGGCTGACACATTGTTCATTCTATGACATAATTTATACTTTAAACTATTGATTTAATCAATAAAGATAAGTTTTTTTTTATTTAAGTGTTATGTGTCCTTGAATCATCCTTGAAATTGATGTTACGATGCATATTCTCAAGTGTTGAGAATTAAAGCCATATATGATCAATTCTTAAATTTCTTTCGATCATAGAATAGTCATGGGGATGGTGATCGATCCAGATAGATCGACACATAATTCGCTTCCTTCAAGAAAGATGAGTCTCTAGTCTACGATGTAGAGATACTGAGCGACAAGTGCAGATAGTTATTAGAGAACAACTAGTACTGAGCATGACCATACAAGAGATCACATGGATTTCTATCCAATCGTCAGTGATTATCTCGATACTGTAGTTATGTGACTGGTTCTTTAATTTGCAGTGTTATAGGTGCTTACAGTAAGACTGGTGTAGTTTGACTACACATAAATATTGATTTGATTATAAGTGTTTATAGAGAAAGTTGGCTTCAGTTGGTTGAGCTGTGGGAGCAACTGTGCATCTAAATGGGATCTATCGATCTTAATAGAGAGGAGTGGTTCTATGAGATTAAAAGTTGAGTCCACAAGTTTATGGCCATAGCAGTGTGATTGATAGAAAAGAATTTTCATTTGGAATCACTAATGGACTTGAGCTAATCGGATCTATCATATGACTGATGATGAGGTTTGACGATTTATCCATGATCTGCTATCTAGTCGGGACTCACGATAGAGGAATTGTATTATACATTAACTATACCTAAAGATTCTATTTTGGTTCGACTGAGTTGCCACTACATATTGCTAGATGTCAATGGTAGAGTATGAGAACCCAATAGGATCCTTTTGAATCAATGATCTTTATCGATTAAGAGTGAAACTATTCCGACCACTGAAATCTAATTTAATTTAGACTAACCTATAGCTTTAAGAGATGGATTGTGATCTATAGGTGGACCGTGCTCTCTAAGATAGGCTATATCTTTATTATTTAGATACCTAAGTAAAAGTATATGAAAGAAGGATACCAACAGTCGAACAAGGAACAGTTGAGATCCTGAGAATCCATCCTCATATTTGAACCAAAATTTTATCTCATAGCTGAAATTAACTTTGTTTAATTCTTTATTTACTTGCTTTTATATTTAATAATCTTAATTTAATCAAACTGCTATCCATCTTCAACTTAAATTAAAATCACTTAATTGTAACTATGCGATTCTTGTGGATATGATCCTGACTCATACTATCTACATAGTAGTAAATTAGGTTTATTTTTGACTGTCTACAATAGTGATCAAATTTTAGTGCCATCGCCAGGGATCGTGCTTTAGTTTCATTGAGTTATAAAAATCTACACAAAAAATTAGAAAAAAATCTGTTTACTGCTTTCTTTAATTTATTGCTTCCTTAGTTAACTACTTTACTTGTTTTATCCTTATTTTAGTTGATTTATTTTCCAACTTACCTTTTATTCTATTGATATATAAAAAAATCCAAAAATATATATTTACTATATTTACTTTCTACCTTTTTTTGCTTTCTAACCTACCTAGTTTACTTAGTCAAACTTATATTTTTGGCAAAATCAACCAAATTTTACACTGACACCTCATAATCTATTTAAGAAATTAGATACTTAATCAAAAAATCTAAAAAGAAAATAAATTAATTTTATCTTGATTAATCATCAAATTTGGACATCCTTTCTTCTTTTGCATCGTATAATTTCATAAAACATCTTAAGGGCAAAATCCTAAGCAGCATAAGATGGAGATTTTACCATCCTTTCTTGACCCACAAACCACCATCTTGCATCTACATTAACCTAAACTTCTAATTTAAAATCAATTAGATGTTGGCTCCTAAGGACTCTCGAGCTCAATAGGACAAGGAATCCTAAGAGTTGGATTGGATTAGGGTTAGTCATTTTAACTGATATGTAAGAAAGTGGCTCAGAAATTACATCCCAAAAGAAGATGGTTCTTTAATTGGTTCCATTCACTGATTTGGCCAACTTAATATCTAAAGAAAGCAACGAGAGACCTCCACCAACCTTATACTTATCTGGCTAGTTGAGTGGCTGATCTGTTACTTGGAGTGCTCGAAGGTGACCTTCATAGTTAGGAGCTATCTAGATTTAGGACAACCCTTAGTTAGAATTAATTAATCCACTTGATTGTTAATTGAAAAGATCTAACCTAATTTAAATTCTTTGCATTCTTCTTAGCCTTAGGACTCCTTAGGTTCTCTTCTTTAAACTCTTTCTCTCTTTCTTCTCTTTTCTCCTCTTCTCTTTCAAAAAAAAAACTAAAATTGCTTGTGTTTGCTCTAAGGTACAAATTGTAGGGTTTATGCTCGGACATCATTCATTGCAACCTAAGATTCAACCATTAGATCTTGAAATTGAAAAAACTCTTAGAGCCAACAGACTCAGGAACATGGATCGAAATCAAAGAATGATCTACCTAGACAGCTGAAGGAGTACTTTACTCCTTCCATGTATACCTACTCTCCTTGCATCCAGATGCCTCCAGTTAAGGCAGTTCAATATGAAATCAAGTAAAGTGTCATCCAAATGCTTCCATCATTTTATGGACTTGCTAATGAGGATCTATATTGACATTTAAATGAATTCTTGAAAATATATTCAACAGTTAGAATTCAAAATTTCTATAACAATGCTCTCAGGCTGAATTATTTCTCTTCTCGCTGAAGGACAAAGCCAAATATTGGCTGAAATCTTTGGATACAATCACAATTTCAACCTGGGATCAACTACAGAGAAAATTTCTTAAAAAATACTTTTCAATTGGAAAAACTAATCAAATCAGAAAGGCCATAATTAGTTTTCCAGTTGGATAGAAAGATGTTCATAAGACTTGAGAGAGATTAAAGAATAGATTAGGAATGCCCCCATCTAGTGCTTCTATGATGGCTTATCAGAGAAGCACTAGTAAATGGTTCATGCATCCTATGGTGGAACCTTCATACTAAAAATGAGTATGAAGCCTGACAGCTGTTTGAAATCCTGAGTGAAAATTCATTGCACCACATGTTTGCTGCTAGGAGAGACCCTCCCATGACTGGACCTAAATGAGGTGGGATTTATAAAATTGGTAGTTCAACAGACATCCATAGTAGAGTAGATGAAATATCTCAAAAATTGAACCAAATACTGCAAGTAATGCCCACCAGCACCCCATCCACATTTGTGATAGATGTCTGTTTAATATGTTCAAGTCCTGCTCATTCTGTTTATGATTGTCATGCTACACATCAATTCCCTGAGTTTGTACATGAGCAAGTCAATCAAGCACAAACTCAGAATAATTTTAGATCAGGATACAATCCTTTCTCCAACACTTACAATCCGGGTTAGAGAACCATCCTAATTTTTTGGACCCCATAACTTGCTGCAAGGCCCCCAGTACCCAAACCCAACTACATTGAGGGAGCTTATGAACCGGCTCCATACCCATAACAAGCATAAAATTCTCCATCTTCTTCAAACATTGCCCCTGAAAAGATTCTGCAAGAACTACAGCTTTTGCACTCCATACATAGTCAATTGCAAAGCTAGAAGCCCAAGTAGGATAACTAGCTACAATCTTGAATAAGAGGGAGGAAGGCAAATTATCCACCAACCTGCTAGTAATCCAATGGGGCAGTATATGGCTGAGAGCTCCACTAGCTGAGACACTTTTTTCGAACATGCCAAATCTATCATGACCCTGAGAAGCGAAAAAACCATAAATCAACCAAAGATAACTCAAGAATCAGAACTAGCAAAATCAGTTGAATTTGAGAAGAATAAAACTATAGATAGGAGAGAACCTATTGACCTAGCACCTACACCTAAGGCCCCATTTTCCAATGCTTTAGATCTCCTCTATCTCCAGACAAAAAGGCATCCAAATGAATGAAATGTTTGAACTGTTCAAACAAGTCCAAATAAATTTATCCCTTCTTGATGCCATCAAACAAGTCCCAACATATGCCAAGTTCCTTAAAGATCTATGCACATAAAAATGGAAAGCCAAGGTATACGCACCAAAGAAAGTCCACTTAACTGAACAAGCTAGCTCCATTTTTCAATAGATAACCCACCTACACTTAAGGATCCTGGTACCCTAATCATATCCTATGTCATAGGGGATCTGATCATTAAGAAAGCACTGTTAGATTTGGATGCAAGTGTTAACCTTCTCCCAAGCTCTGTGTATGATCTATTTAGATTTGGAGAATTGAAGCCAACGACAGTAACCCTACAATTAGCAGATCGATCAATTAAGGTGCCCTGTGGAATGTTGGAAGATGTGTTAGTAAAAATGGATGAATTTTATTTCCTTATGGATTTTTTGGTGCTAGATATAGAATCAAGTAGCAACCCCAGCCAAATACCTATCATCCTAGGTAGACCCTTCTTAACGACTGCCAATGCTTGCATAAATTATAGGATCTAGGTTATAGATGTGTTTTTTGAGAATAAGAAGCTGAGGTTGAACATTTTAATACAACACAGGGACCACCCACTTTTGACTATAAAGAGATCAATCTATTAAAGAAAATTGTAGAGGACAATTTGGACATTGATGAGTATACCAGAAAAGTAAATGCACTTCTAGAGCCATCCAATTTTAGCACCTCTCCCTTGGATTGTAAAATATGAACAACTATCGATCCAATCGAGCATGCATTTAAATGTGATCAACTCTTCTCAAGGACCACAAGCCAATTGTTGTTTCAAAATTGATTTCGTTGAAGATAAAACAGAGAAAGCTAGCTTGTCTCAAGACCCTGTACAAGAATGTCAAGCCCATTCTAAGGTGGATGCTTTTGATATCACTGGGTACATCAACGAGGTGAATAATTTGATCGATACGCCCTATTCTTTGGCCACCTCACTATGGATTGAGAAATATGGGACATTACCTAACCTCTCCAACGGTCCCTTAGCATCCTCCCTATCATCAGCATTAGAACTAGAGCCACTTTTAGGACCCAATGACACCTTCCCAGGGACCACTACAATAACAGATTACATTGCATCTGATCTAACCCCTGACCAGAACCCAACGTGGCAAGAAGCTGAATGGTGTGTCTCAATGAAGTGATCAACTTACATACTTTCTTCTCATCACCCTCCATAGGCAAATGGCCAATGTGCACAATCATGTCTCGATAAGCATAGCCATACTGTGTTGACTGAACCCATCTATTGGGTGGAGCCAGTCTATAAACTATCATAAACTTTGGCTTTGTCTGGCTGAAGACTTTAAAGTTAGCACTTATTGAAAGGCAACCAAATATTTATTTTTAGTTATCCAGTTATTTTATTTGTAGAAGTCTAATAAGAACGACTAACTAAGTAGGAGGAAGAGCAACATCAACACCCAATGAGGCCCCACTAGGAAACATGAAAGAATCAGGTGGTATCCCTCTTTTTATATTCTTTTAAGTTTTCTCTTCTTCCATTGGAGACAATGAAAATTAAGTTGGAGAGGAGAATTAACTAACTTAAATTTAAGTGAGTCCTCAAGTACGATCAGAAATAATTAGCTGTATGTACCCAAACTTTATTTGATTAGAAGTTAATTAGGCATCCTAATTAATGAGTGATTAATGATCTAGATAATTTAGAGATACTGAGGGATAAATTATTAAAAAATCTAATAAATGATAGGGTTTAGATCAGACTAAATTTTAGAATGATTTCAGACGCCTCTTCTTACCGATCTTAATGAAAATCTACTTCATGGGAGTTTGGGTGGAAAGATCAAGATATGCAAAAATTCCTCTTAAGTTTATGAGTTTAAAAAAAAAGAGAGAAAAAAAAGAAAAAAAAGTTTTAGCACCATCTCATTGAGTAACCAGGCCCTTCATCTAAGCATTATGGTTTGCATCAAAAAGTGGGGAAGCAAAAATCCACTACAAAGATTAAAAAATAAAAAAATAGTAGATAATAAAGAGGACTAATTATAAAATGATAATAAACCCAGCTCACATTTAGTAGAGAATTTAAAGAATAAAGTAAGAAGTTGGTGAAAAAAATCTCGAAGAATTTCTATGGCTAATACTCAACTACTAACTGGATCGAATTAATAATCCGATAAAGTACCTCTTTAATAGTCTGGTCAGGTATCAGCTATCTTTAGGATTATCTAATTTAACTTTTAATTCAAGGCATAGTCGGTATCCATTGCTAATTTTTTATTTACTCAAGGACGAGCAAAAACTAAGTTGGAGGTATGATGAATACATGAATAAAGTCATTAGAAGCATACAATTCTATTCAATTATTCTTTATTATTAAGAATTTGATACTTTCTAATCTATTTTGTAGATAATTGGGAGTTTGGGTTCATATAATTCAAATTGAACTCAAATCGAATCAGATTTGAGTGAACTAGGCAATCAACTTTATTTTAATGTGAACGCAACTTATTCATGAAAGGATCGGATGCAACCTCTTCAATCAAAGGTCTAGATTAGAAGATAACCTATTACATAGAATCAAGTGTGAATATGACTTAAAATTCAAGGGATGAGAAGCAATGCTCCAAGATCCAATGGCCATCAAGGAAGGAACCATCATCTAAACCCTAATTAAGAAGAGAGAAAGTGTGCCGCCTCCTCTCATATCATGCCCCACCTCTTCTCCTCTATTTTTCCATGCCACTAAATATCTCACACACACCCTATCTCTTGCTTTCTTTCTTTATTACATGTCCTTCATGCCTTCCCATGCCCTCTCTTATTTCTTACATGCAAAACCTTATGCAACAAGGAATCCCTCCATGCCTAAACCCTAGTGCTGCCCAAGCCTCTCTCCTCTGCGTCCCACTCTTCCTTCTTAACTCACATCTCCAAATCCAAAAGACTACTCCTCACTCTATAAAAAAGACTCTAAGGCCTCCATCTTTTAATCATCTAAGCCTTCTCCACATCCAATCCCATAGCCTTAGGTTCCCCGCCACAACCCTTCACACACCAACCTTGTCTTCCCAGATTTTTATCCGACCATAGGACCAACCTTTTCCTTCAAACTCAACTGTCCTAAACCTCTATCAATTTCCTATAAATTATAAAAATCTTACATCTAAAAGCATCTAAAAGTCTTCCAAATCATTCTCTCTTTTCAATCCTATAGACCGCAGCCTAAAAATTCCAACAACCCTCTTCTACCTTCCAACCTCTTCCAAGCCCACTTCTCTCATCCTATTCTCCACTAAATCTCCTTCTCTTGCTACTGAAGGTCTTTGTCAAGTCCAATAAAAGAAATATCTAGAGTCGAGGATGTAGATCATAGTGAAGAAACTCCCCATGGCTGGCTAATCATCACATCTCAAGAGAACGTTGAAAATTATTCTAATAGTTTGTTTACTTTTGTATTGTCTTTTGTATTCCTCTTTCATATTATAACAAAATCTAAAATTATTGATTTATATTTATGTATATTTATTTTTTTTATCTAAGTTTTAGATCTAGAATAATCTATACTCTTGGGATGATCGGTGATCTACGGATATGAGTCATACTCTTGGAATAGGTTATATTTAGATGAAACTTTTTTTATTATATCTAATTTAATTTAGACTAGCCTATAGCTTTAAAGATGGACCGTGATCTATAAGTATAGACCGTGCTCTCTAAGATAGGCTATATCTTTATTATTTAGATATCTAAGCAAAAGCATCTAAAAGAAGGATACCAGCCATCGAATAAAGAATAGTTGAGATCCTGAGAATCCATCCTCATATTTGAACCAAACTTCTATCTCATTACTAAAATCAACTTTATTTAATTCTTTATTTACTTGCTTTTATATTTAATAGTCTTTAGTTTAATCGAATTGCTATCCATCTTCAACTTAAAATTAAAATCACTTAATTGTAACTACGCGATCTCTATGGATACGATCCTGACTCACACTATCTATATAGTAGTAAATTAGATTTATTTTGATCATCTATGATAGTGATCAGTACCATTGTTCTCTAACAATCACCTACACTCTCACTCTAGTATCCCCATACTATAGACTCGAGACTTGTCTATCTAGAGAAAAGTGATCCGTGCATCAATCTTATCGGATATATTACCATCCTCATGATGATCTATCGATCAGAAGTATTTAAAAATTAATCACCAATGATACATATCTCAAATTTTTAACTCTTGAGAATATGTGTCATCATCCTATTAATTTCTTGAATAATTCATGGATACGTAACTCTACATAAATAAAAATTAACTTTATTATTTATTCAATTATAAAACTATGCCACTAGAATGGTTACATATGTCAGCCAACTTGACTTCTAGAGCATACATCTAACAATGCCTATTTTGCTCGTTATTGAATCTAACCTAATGGTTCCTTTACTTCTAGTTGGATATTAGACTCTGGTTCAAGTACTCATATATGTACTTCTATGTAGGGTCTGATAGAAAGTAGAAGGTTGAGGCATGGTGAGATGATCCTTCGAGTCAATAATAGAGCAAGGATTGCTGTTGAAGCTATTAGAACCTATCCTCTTCGATTACTATTAGGATTTAAATTAGTTTTGAAAGACTATTGTTATGTACTGTAGCTAGCTAGAATTTGATTTTTGTATCTGTACTAGTACAGGATGAATTTAATTCAATTTTAATAAAGATTTTTATTCAATTTATTTTAAATAAATTGATTGCACATGATCTATTAATTGACAGTCTATATCACTTGCATGTTGATGTGTATATAAATATAAATGAGTAAATATTGAGTGCCGTAGGTCATGAAAGATCTAGAGATGACGTTAATTACAAGTATATGTGCCACCTTAGGCTTGGCCATATTTGAGAAGACAGGATAAACATATTAGAAAGGATGGTATCCTTGGCTCATTAAATTTTGAGTCATATTTAGTTTGTGAATTCTGTCTTTAAGAAAAATGATTAAGTTACTTTTATAGGATATGGAGAAAGAACCACTGAGATACTTGCTTAGGTATACACTGACGTGTGTGGTCCATTTGATGTGCAGGCCAAAGGTGGTTACCACTACTTCATCATTTTTACCAATGACTACTCATGGTATGCGTATGTGTTTCTTATAAGACATAATTTGAAGCTTTTAAAAAATTTAAGAAATTCAAAATAAAGTAGAAAATAGATAAAAAAATCTCTAAAGATTCTTCGATCAAATCAAAAAAAAAATAATCTTAGTGAGAAATTTCTTAATTATCTTAGAAAAATGACATAGTCTTACAATGAAATTCTTCTAGTACACCTCAACTCAACAGAATATTCGAAAGGAGGAATAGGATCCTATTAGATATGATTCGGTCCATGATGAGCTTCACTGACTTATCCTTAAATCTTTGGGGACATACCTTACTAACTATAATATACTTATTAAATAGAGTTTCTTCTAAATCCATTCCTACCACACCGTATAAATATGGCATGATAAAAAATCGAGTCTTGATCATCTCAAGATTTGGAGATGTATAGTCTATGTCAAAAGATAAATGGCAAACAAGTTAGAAGCTAGGTCTATAAAAGCTCACTTCATAGGGCATCCTAAAGAGTCAATAGGATACTACTTTTACTTTTAGATGATCATAATATGATTATGAGTCGATACATCATATTTTTAAAAATAATTATCCAGAATGGTGGCAATAGGAGATTGATTGAGCTTGAAGAGAAAGTCTCTGAAAAGCAACGAGTTATAGATCCTGCGAACCCATTAATACTAAGCTAGTAGATGTTGTGCCTCCTCCACCTCAAAAGTCTAGTAGGGTCACCCGTCCTCCTGAAAGATACTTGGGTATGCTCATAGAGGATGCAGAAAAAATATTTCTCATAGGAGATAAGAGTCATGAAGATGATCTTAAAATCTATGATGAGGTGATGTCTGATATCGACTCTAAAAAATAGTTGAATACTACGAAGTCAGAATTTGACTTAATACACTCGAACTAAATATGGACCTTAGTGAATCCACCAGAGAGTATTGTATCCATTAGGTGTAAATAGATCTACAAAAAAAATAGATGCAAATGGTAAGGTAAAGACCTATAAAGCTAAGCTCGTGGTGAAAGGCTATAGTCAGCATGAAGGCATTAACTATCAGGATACCATCTATGGCCATGCTTAAATCCATCTGCACACTATTTGTCATTGCATTTATGATTATGAGATATGGTAGATGGGCATGAAAATTTATTCCTAATAGATATTTTGAGGAAGATATTATATGGAGCAGCCTTTGGATTTCATTTTCAGTGATGGAGATCACAAAGTCTACAAGCTGCAAAGATCCATATATGGGTTAAAGTAAATTTTTTAGAGTTAGAACACTCATTTCAATGATGCAATCAAATCATTTAATTTCATCAAGAACGAGAAAAAATTATGTATACAAATAGGTTAGTAGGAATACTATCACATTCCTTGTACTATACGTGGATGACTTCCTCTTTATTGAAAATGACATTCCTATATTGAACTCAGTCTAAAAATGGTTGTCCAAGGAATTCTCTATAAAAAAGCTAGGGGAGGCATCTTATATTCTAAAAATAAATATTCATAGAGATAGATCTAAAAAGATGCTTGACCTTTCATAGAAAATATATATAGAAGAAGTACTGAAGAGGTTCAACATTAAAAACTCTAAAAGGAGACTCCTACCCCTTAGGCATGGTATCAATCTCTCCAAGAAATATGCCCAAGCACATCTAAGGAGATTCAGTACATGAGTAGGATCTCTCATGCTTCGGCTATAGGGAGCCTCATTATATCATGTTATATACTCGACTTGATATTATCCTAACTATGAGCATCATAAGTAAGTATCAGTCAAATCCAAGCAAAAAACTTTAGATACCCATGAAGAACATCCTTAAATACTTGAGAAGAAGTAAGAATTTGTTCTTAATCTTTGGGAGAGGATCTGAGTTGTGGGTTGAAGGATACATGGATTCAGACTTTATGTCTGATCCTGATGATAGAAGATCTACATCAGGATGTGTGTTGATATGCAATGATGGTGCTACTAACTGGAAGAGTTCAAAGCAACCTATTATTACTGAGTCGATAATGGAAGCTAAGTATATCGCTGCCTCCAATGCTACAAAGGAAGCCTTTTGGTATAAAAATTTATTGTGAAACTTGATGTAATGTCATCAGATGCTATCGCACTATACTATGACAACAACTGCCTCACAGTACTTATTAAGGAGTCCAGGTCTCATCAAAAGTTCAAGCACATTGAGCAGCGATTTTATATTATATACAACTACCTCAAGAAAAATACATCGAGGTGCGAAGAGTAGACTTCACGGACAACGTGATAGACCCATTGATAAAGTAGTTGAGCCAGTAAAGATTGAAGTCCATCTTGAGAAGATGAGACTTAGGTTAGCAGCCAATTAACTTTAGTATAAGTAGAAGATTGTTAGATGTATACCCTAAAAGTCAATATGGCAGACACATTATAATTTCTAGGATATAAATTTATACTTAAATATTGATTTATCAATAAAGTAGGTAATTTATTTTATTCTTATGTAATGTATCCTTAAATCATTTAAAAATTAATAACTTAAAGATACATATTCTCAAGAATTGAGAATTTAAAATATGTGTGATTAATTTTAAATTACTTTTGATCGATGGATCATCCCAAAAATGATGATTGATCCAGTTAGATTGATGCATAAATCGCTTCCTTCAGAATAGATGAGTCTCGAGCCTACAGTGTGGAGATACTTAGCGAGAGTGTGGGCGGTTGTTGGAGAACATCAGTATCGAGCATGATCATATGAGAAATCATATGGATGTCTACTCATTCATCAATGATATTCTCAATGCTATAGTAGTGTAAATAGTTTTTAACCTTCTATGCCTCGACTGCTCATAGTGGGGTTACTCTAGTTTGACTGCACATAAATATAGTCTCTTAGCTATTTGGATCTTCATAGTGTATGTTGGCTATAGTAGGTTCATTATAGGAGTAAGATGTGTATCTAGATAGGATCTATCAATCTTAATAGATAAGAATAATCCTATGAGATTTGAGAAGCTGAGTCCTTAAGTCTGTGGCCACAGTATGGTGATTATGAAAAGGAGTTTCTATGAGTTTTATGATTTGGACTCGAGCTAATTGTATCTTGCATATAATAGATATTGAGATTTGATGAGTTTTTCATAATCTCCATCTTGTCAGAACTCATGATAAAAGAATCGAATCACATGGTAACTACACTTGAGGATTTTATTATTCTGTTCTACTGGATTGCCACCACATGCTGCTAGGAGTCACTAGTGGATTGTGAGAACTCATTAGGATCATTCTAGATTGATGATCCTTGATGGCTGTGAGTTGGAATTATTTAACTCATTGAAAGGTATTTCGATGATACTATGATGGAGATCATGGTATATCTCACTACCAGACAGAAGAGAACCTATGGGGTTGATTTTGATGATTCTAAAATATTAAGTATAAATAATACTAATCATGTGTTTCAAGGATGAATGTAGAATTTTTTAGGTGCTTCCATTAAAGAATTCATCAATGGAAAAGATTCCCTCAAAAGTAGCTAAGTCAAAGAATTAAAAGAAGAATTTTCTATTAGATGTATGCCCTAGAAGCCAATCGGACTGACACATTAATCCTTTCTAGAGCATAATTTTGTACTTAATCTAATTAATTAGGATAGTTAATTCCATTCATATAGTATATATATCCATGAATCATTCAGAAATTAATAAGATGATGACACATATTCTCAAGAGTTGAAAATTTGAGGCATATATCATTGATGGTTAATTCTCAAATTGCTTCCGATCGAAGGATCATCACGAGAATAGTGATTGATTTGATAATATTAGTGTACGGATCATTTTCTTCAGATAGACGAGTCTCAAGTCTATAGTGTGGAGATACTAGAGTGAGTGTACAAGTAGTTGTTAAAAATAATGGTACTGAACATAATCAATACGAGAAGTCACTTGGATATCTATTTACTCATCAGTGACATTCACGATATTGTAGTTGTGTGAGTAGTTCTTAGACTTGCGGTGCCTCGACTGTTCACAATGAGATTATTGTAGTTTAACTGCACTATAACTCGATCTTCTAACTATATGGAATCTTGAGGTGTATGTTGGCTGCAGTAGATTTATTATAGGAATAGAGTGTATACCTAGATGAGATCTATCGACCTTAGTAGGAAAGAATAGTCTTATGTGATTTATGAGATTGAATTCAAAAGATCTTAGCCAGGACAATGTGAATGATGGAAAAGAATTTCTATCAGCTTTCATAAATAAACTCAAATCGAATAAATTTTACATATAATAGATGATAGGATTTGATGAGTTTTTCATGATCTTCATCTTGTCGGAACTCATGATAGAAAAATTGAATCATATGGTAACTACACCTAGAGGTTCATCCTTTTATTCTACTGGATTGCCACTACATACTGCTAGGCATCACTAATAGATTGTGGGATCAATGAAAATTATTTTGATGGCCAATAATTCTCAATTGATGAGTTAAAATTATTTCAATCTATTGAAAGGAGTCTCAATGATATTTTGATGAAGATCAAAATATTTCTCACTACCAGACAAAATAGAATCTGTGGGGTCATACATAAAAGAGATTTGGTCTGATCAAAAAAATCTCACTAGACTGAAACTCTAGAGTCTCACTGAACTAGGACTCTGTCAAATCGTAAGTAGTCTTAATTATCAATTTGTTTAATGATTGACTTAAATGTAAAAGTTACATTGAGGACTTACTAAGAGTTAGTAAATTATAGGAGGATGAAATTATAAATATTGCTAATTATTTGATTTGATCAAATATGGGTTGAATTAAATCAGATCTAATTTGATTAAATTTGGTTTAATTTAGATTTTCTAGTCCAAATATGATTTGAACTTAATTCCTAATTAGGTTTGACTCAAACTAGATTCGAATTGGATTTGAGTCAGATTGGAATTAAGCTAGAAAACTAAAGTCACATTGGATTAGATCCTAATCAAATTAAATTAGATTTAATTTAATTAGATATAGTTTGAGTTTGACTCAAACTAGGTTTCATTGGTCTAATAGGATTAGACTTGATTTGTGATCAAACCCAAACTATTAGACTTGATTTGTGATCAAACCCAAACCTATTTGAACTCCAAATTTGATTTGGATTCAAACCAAACTAAATAGGTATTTCACCCATAGAAGGACTCTTCCCAAGCCCCAATGCCCCATATGGTTTTCATGCTGAAAATAGAGAGGGCGTAGGATTTGTGGTATGGAGAATTTTTAGGAGAGAAAAAGGTTAGGCAGCACACTGAAGGGAGAGTCCTAAACTATCTCAACTCTATCCCTAACAACCCTAACCACTCTATGTTTAAATAAGAGGGATTATAGAGGGTGGCTATAAGGTGATATGATTAGATTAGTGGGTTTCCTAAGAGGGAGATTAGCATGGAGTTTGTTGAGGATGCCCCAAGGAGTGTCAACGTGAAGCAAAGGTGGGTGCCTTCTTCCAATCCTTCTTTCTAACAACCAAGTGTTGGTTGTTTCAAGGTAACTCTTTGTCTTTCTCCCTTATCCTAGTGTCCAAGAGTTGGACATTTTCTTTGATCTTTTGTGTCCAAGAGTTGGACATATTTTATTTATCTCCCTCTTCCTCTCTTACAAACATGTTCAAGAGTTGGACATCATCAAAAATCAGATATGATCTGATTTTTACTCTCCTTCTTGGTCCATGAGATGGGCACAAAAAATTTTTCTCTTCTCTCAAAGATATCCAAGAGTTGGATATGATTAAATCAAATTTGATTTGATTATTTTTGATCTATGAGATGGACGGTTCTCCTCTACTTTTTCTAGATCTAGTCTGAAGGTTGGACAAGAAAGAAAGAAGAATGAGATAAGATCTCTTATCTTCTTCAATAGATCTTAGATTTTTCTTAAGAAAAGAAAAGTGAAAAGAAATTAGATGTGATCTGATTTCATCATCCTCCCATAGATCTAATTGATTCTCTTGAGAAGAGAATCAAAGGATCAATCTGATTCAATAATCCAGAGAGCGATCTCTGCAAGGAAGCTAGCATCCCGATAAGATCGAGTCCTTCTGATCAGATCAGCCTCGGTGGATATCCGTGTAGCGAAAATTCAGTGCAGGGGTAAATAGTAATTTAAATTTTTTCAAAATCATGATTTTACAACGGAAATATTAATTAATCTAATTAATTAACATAAATTTATCCTATATTAGGATCTAAATATGATATATAGCATGCATTCATTTAAATTTGAATTTGAAATTCGAACAGTAAACTCTTTACTGTAGCGTGTTCAGAATACAATACCTTTGTGCGGATAGTAGATCGCCGTAATCTGATCACCGTCGAAAGAGTCTGATCATTGCGATTCAGCCACACAGTGTGTCTGGCCTCTGCGGATCATCCACATGAAGCTCCCGATCTGATCGACTCCTCACGAGTGCTAGCTCGTTGTAGAGCCCTTTCGACGGTCGATGCTGATCGAACTCCTTCGATTGATGTCTGTTAATTT
>KE507357.1:80238-93467 GCA_000441515.1 Elaeis oleifera
TTTTAAACTACAAAGACGAGTGGTTGAAATCATGTGAGCTATCGTTATTGATACCTTATGATATCGGCGAGTGCAAAACCTAATTTTTTTCGGGTAAGAAGTCATTTTCCTAATAGTAATAAAAAGAAATGCCCCCAAGGGGCATGATGTTGGTGGAAACAAAGATTTCATGTTCTCTAACAAATAGAAAAAAATGATGCGTGTCAAATTTAAAAACGAGGCCGTTAGATTTCGCCTTCGTATCCCATAGCTTTCTCCAATCAATTCGCCTAGACCAAAACACACTCAATAGCAATGAAATGACCGAGATCTTGGTGATTCCCAGACACATGAGTCCTTTTTGCTGGGGACCATGGAGCAGTATAGCTATGGGACCAAGCAGCCTTGCAAATATACGTGTTTTATTTCCTTTTACATTTGCATTACGAGAAAGGTAATCTCAGGATCCGTGTCCAACATACCGGGGTCCATGTTACAGGGGGAAATAGGGACATGTCTTTTTTTCTTTTTTATTTTTCTCTTTCAAAATGATGAAATGGATGGTTCATATGTATGTATGTATATGTTTTATATATGTATGTGTGCATGTAGTATGAATATATTCAATAAAATTAAAAATAAAATATTATAAAATTCTATCGCAAGAAGAGGAGCCATGTTTTTCCCAAGATAGAATGGTGGGTGATACTGCAGCATCTCATCCCATTAAAACTTTTATATGGGCAATATTTAGTCCCATAATGAGTTGGAAGATAGTGGCCTAGTTGAATTTTGGAATGCCAAAGATAGAGACATATGATTGTGGGAGCGTGAGATGTAGGCCATTGAGTGTTCGAAATTCCATGCCTGAAACAGAGCTATGGATCCTCTATGACTACTTCTTCTTCTTCTTCTTCTTCTTCTAAATATGACGGTAGGTCGGATGAATTAAATATTCAAGGACTAAAATATTTGACAATCGAACCACGATATTTTGAAGAATTGTATAACGTAGAAAATAACTGAAATAGAATATTGGACACAACTATTTTTTTCATATCAGCCAAGATCTCCGCTTAGATTCTGATCTGCATTGATATCAAGGAAGCATTATTGGATCTCAAGTTTGTAAAATATAGCAGGTAAACTTTTATTTTTATTTTAAATGTTAGTACAAAATTTCTTACCTATTAAACATCAAAATCATGTCTAAAATGATGCTTCACCTCACTTTCATGGCACTGTGTTATATATCGATCAGGACATTAAGATATCCTAATCATTTTAAAATTGCCAAGCCTTGCATCTCAACGAATACAAACCAAGATATTAGTGAAGTCCATCATCAATGACCCGGCAGGACAACTGAAATAGGAGGTGTTTTTTTTTTTTTGGTAAAGGAAATAGCAGGTGTTAAAGCCTTCTTCTATTGAGAGGAGTCCATGTGACAGAGTTTTGAAGTACAGATACATTAATATTGAAATAGTGAGCTCTATTTAATTGGATTGATGTGATGCATACGGTAAGACTAGTGATTCTAGTGCCCCATGGCTGTTGGACAAGGATCCCATGGAGTCAGAAAACAATGCAAGAAACATGGAAAGGCCCCTTGGATGGATGATCCTAATTATCCTCCATCTCCTGATCTGAGATGTAGAGGACCAGCATCAGGTCTCGTCCTTCCAAAAGCTCTCAGAAAGGAGAAACCCCACAAGCATACAAGCCACGGCCACACTTGCTTTTTCACAACAAGCTGCTCTTCTTTACCGTAAGCCTTACGCAACTCACCAGCTGACATCTTCTATCATTTCCAACCCACTCCCTCCCATCAATTTTCTCGTCTTTTAATCGGATCTACGTTGCAGCGCATCTTTTTATTCCAGAGGAAGCTTCTTAACGTTTCAACTTCGTGTTATCCAACAATATAGAGACTGCTACAGATAGATAGTGGAGTTCCTTAGATCTGCTTGCTTTCTGTCTTCTCTCACCAAGCTTCCATATTCCCTTCCGCAGGTGTTCGGTGGTGTTTAATATCTGAACTCCAACAACTTCCAATACACCCTCTATCCTCTGCCACAAAGTTCTGCCTCTCTCTTGTTTTTCTCTGGGTGGAGCGAGAAGGATAAAGGAAGGCCGTTTCAGCCCTCTTAGTTTCTGTCTGTTGTTGTTGTAATGCTGAGTGATTTATGGAAGGGGATGTGGTAATTTTCCTGCATTGCGATGCCAGAGGCCGACCGGAGAGAGATTTCAGCTTGGCTGCAATCATGAAGAACTGAGAAGTTGATCGAAGATGTTTAAGGTGGCGAGATGGCGGAGCGAGAAGAACAAGATCAAAGCTGTGTTCAAATTCCAGTTCCAGGCAACCCAGGTATTTCAATTATCAATATTTGATATCTAAATTTTAGGCAAATCTAAATGCTGTCGGAAATGCACACATTTTTAAATGGACTAGTTTTAGAGTTTTTTTTACTGACAGAATTTAGCTGAGATATGATCCTTTATGATTCAAAGATGTGCTTTGAGATTAAGGATCTACACGAATCTTCTGGTTGATTTCTTTAGGTACCGCGGGCTGGATGGGAGATGATCATGGTAACCTTGGTTCCTGTAGATACTGGAAGACCAACTGCGAAATCAGAGAAGGTTGCGGTGATTGACGGAACCTGTCGCTGGGCAAATCCAATCTATGAAACAGTGATATTAGTCCGAGATCCAAAAACTGGAAGGATCAATGAGAGAGTTTACCGGTTTCTTGTCTCAACAACGGTACGAAAGATCCTTTTGATTGCTATTATACAGTTCTTAGAAATGTCGTTGACCTCTTAAGGCCATACAGGGATCAACCAAAGCTGAAGTCCTGGGAGAAGTCGCCATCAATATAGCAGATTACGCCGAAGTGTTTCAGCCTTCCTCTGTTCTCTTCCCTGAAGGCATCAAACATAGGAGCTATACTGCATGTGAGCATTTCCAATTTTTGAATTCATTGCATTCATTTCTCATTTGTTATCTGCAACTGCATTTTCCTAGATGTCACAAGCTTCCCACCAGATTGTCTGCGGGTATAAATAACAATCAAACTGTCTGTCAGACCAATGTTTATTTATACCAATATGTTTTGAATCATATCACATTTCCCCCAACCCCTATCAATTAAAAAAAAAAAGAGTGGGAAAGTATTCAGACACTTCATGTAATCCAAGAGTCATGTAGATTCGGCTGTTAATTATACAATTTCTGATATGAGTTTATTACTCAAATGACAGGTTACGGTGCACAGATTGCAGGGTGATGGCAAGGGAAGGTAACAGTCTGACTGCTCATACATTTGAGTATCAGATATTTACTTTTCCTGTTTTCAGGTATTTTTGCTCATCGTTTGGTTGGTTTTATGGTCATTTCCTGATTATTTAGGGAAAGTAGTGAAAGCGGAGATACAACAGTCGGACAGCAACAAAAACATTGCTGAGTCAGTTAAGCAAGTGCGACGAAGAGGAACTCACCAATGCTATTGATGGCACAAAGGTCATCAAGTCTGTGGAAGTAAGGCCAAATCTTTTTGAGTATTATGAATCTAAGTTTTACTGCACCTCTTATGTCTGGCATCAAATCACTAACTTAAAAGGTAAAGCATGCTGATACTAAATGCTTCAATAAATAAATATGTTTAATAATGCATAAATTCCCTGTTGAATGAAGAAGAAAAATACAAGTATGTATTTATCATTGACATTTAACTATGATGAAAATTTAACTTATGATCTACAGTCAGCTGTGAATTAGAAGATCTCACCATTTTCTGTGCATATATTTTGTAAAATCTGAGCCTCTATTAGTTTAGTCATGAAACGGAATATATGATGGTCAAGTGAAAATTTAATTGTTTCATTTGAAAATGTAACCATTTTTACTGCATTCAATAAAAATGACTTCATTCTTTGAACTTCCTTGAGTCAAAAGGATTCAAGCAGTAGATAGCAAATGCGGCATATAGTGCTCAGGTTCAAGAGAATGCTTAGATTGAAAGATGGAATATAGTCATTTTTGCATGCAGAACTCCATAACATTCTGAAATTTCTGTTTTCACTTTTCCAGGACACCTCACTAATAAATAGCCGAGGACAACAAAATTCTCATCCAGCAGAAACTTGCCACTTCCTGATGATTCAAATGACAACCTCAGTAAATCTCACAGCTTTGTCGCTAGATCAACATCAGACTCAGATACTGGTTCAGTATATACAGCAAAAGAAATGGATTCAGTCATAACAACATCCATCAGGACTCGCCTGGCTTGCTGTCACTTCTCGGCAACAGTGATACTCCTCAAAAGCTGATGACCAGCTCGACTGACTGGTCTGGAACTTCAGCTCCAGATGGAAGCACTGATGGGTCGACAAACAGTTCAGAAGAGGCTGGGCTGAGAGAAAGATTGCAGGACCCAGATGAAACCCTTGAAAACTAAGGAATGATATTGTTCTTTGACAAGAAAGGCAGAAATATCAGAGATGGAACTGCAGACTCTCAGAAAGCAAATTGTTAAGGAGAGCAGGCGAGGACAAGATCTTTCAAGAGAAATAAGTAGCCTAAAAGATGACAGGGATGCACTCAGAATTGAATGTGAAGAACTCAAGCTCTCACAGAAAATAACAATTGATGATAAAAATGTTATACATAAGTTACAACCTGATGGAGAAGATCCATGTTCAATGCTTGAAGAAATTAAGAAAGAGCTGAATCATGAGAAAAATATGACTGCAAATCTCCACTTGCAACTACAGAAGACACAAGAGGCTAACTCTGAGCTGTTACTCGCGGTCAGAGATCTGGATGAACTGTTGGAACAGAAAAACAGGGAAATCTCATCTGGCAAATGCAGCAAAGTGGATCTTAAGGAGGAAATCAATGGGCACTTCCAAAAATTGGAATTTGGAAACAGATTCTCACATCCGCACAATCCCGAACATAGACAAGGGATACACAAACAAACCTCTGAACAAGATAGAGAAGAGCAGTATGGATTGGATGTATTAGTAAAGGAGGGGATGATAAGAAAGTGGCAATTTCACTAGAGAAGAAGATCATAGACCTCAACAGTGAAGTAGAGTTGTTCAAGAAAGATCGTGAAGACCTGGAAATGCAAATGGAACAGCTTGCTCTGGAATATGAGATCTTGAAACAGGAAAACCATGACATATCTTCAAAGCTGGAACAAACACTGCTGCGAGAACAACTCAGGATGCAGTATGAATGTTCAGCACACTTAGCCACTATCAATGACCTTGAAGCCCATGTAGAAAGTTTGGAGAAAGAACTTCAGAGTCAGGCCGAAGCATTTGAAGCAGATATAGAAACTATAACACTAGCCAAGGCAGAGCAAGAGAAAGAGCCATAAAAGCTGAAGAGGCATTGAGGAAGACGAGATGGAACACTGCCAGCACTGCTGAACGGCTCCAAGTAGAATTTAGAAGGCTTTCTGAACAAATGGCATTTACATTTCATGCAAATGAGAAATTAAACATGCAAAGACTAAATGAAGCTAGGGAACTGCATTTGCAAAAAAGCCACATTGAAGAACTATTAAAGAGAACAAATGAAGAGCTTGTATTAGTAAAAGGCCAGTACTGCATTAAAACGCAGCAGCTACTAAGCCTGATAGGTTTCAAATCCAAGGAAACTGATAGGCTACTCCTGGAACTCAAAGATAGACGTGAGGAGCTTGAGAAGCAAAGAACAAGATGAAGTGAGGACAAAAGCTTCCTCAGAAGAAAAGCTGTTGCTCACAGCTGAGATTGAAAAGCTTCAGAGAGAGAAAAATCTTCTTACTGAACAGATGGAACAGAGAGAAAATGGGTAGCCGGGATCGAACAATTGAAGACATCAACTGAAGTAAATGAGAAGCTACTGCAAAACAACAATTTGGAACGAGATGTGCTTGCTAGAGAAATCACATCATTGAAGGAGGAAGTAAATAATTCGGTGGCAAAATTGAATGAACTGAGGCAAGTAAAGGATGAAAACAGACAATGATCGGAATGATGAAATCAGAAATAGAAACCCTTAAAGCACACATCAGTGACCTGAAAGCTCCCTTGACTGAGGATCTGGAAAAAGTGAACCTGATGAAACAAGTTTCTGACTTAAGGAGTGACCTTCAGAAGAAGGAAGACATGATTACCAGTATGGAGAGAACACTTGAGGACAGCAATGTGGCAGCAAATGCAAACGTAATGAACATGGCTTAACGATCTGGTCTAATAGCTCATGGCTCTAAAGAAGCTGCTAGCAATCTTCCCTACTTCTGCAAACACAAAATGATGCATCAAAGCATGCACATGCATGGCCATACACTTCTATATTCACAAACATATACATATTAATGCATGCACAAACACACTTCTATAGTCTACCTGTTTTGTTTTAGTTACAGTCTACACAATTCTAAAATTGGCCAATCAAGTTTGGCACTTGCTTGGTACTCGATTAGAATTGTTGCCCCCCCCAAAAAAAAAAATCCTTGTCCAGAATCAATTTCCAAAACTGCTTCAAAACAAAGTGCATGGAACGTCCAGTGTTCTTTTCCCTCTCACAAGAATTATTAATAGGCACTAAGATGCAGATGTTATTCGTTCCATATATTCTGACATTATACAAAATTTAAAACAGTGTCTAATTTAAAAAAAAGGCATATCTACAACTGCAAAAGAAACTTATTTGAAATATATTGCTGATTGGATTCAAAGTAGCAATCTTTAATTTACTGGTTTCAAATTCGTAATGCATACTTGATTGATGGCAGAGTGATCTCTCAAATAAACAGACTGGAAACATGCCTGAAGATGAGAAGGTCATACTAACAAATATTGAAGGTTTCAACATTGCCCAAATACAGGTATCGTACTTTAGTATATTTTAGACAATCTTAGTCAATGAACTAGAAAATTGTGCTTTTTTGAACTCTATAAATACTAATCTTTGGTTGATTGCATAATGCAGAAGAGAAAGCATTATGGAAAGAACTTGAAGTCTGTTAGCAAGAACAATGTTGAAAACAATGAGCATCATGATCAATACCCCAGGATAGGAGATAAAAAATGTATGCATGAAATAAATGGTGCCGGTAAAGAACTAGTCATAAGGTAATTATTTGCGAACTGCCACCCCTGAATAAATGTCTCCTTGTTAATTAACATGAAAATTATGGTCAATATTTGTTGGTATTTTACGTAAAATGCCTTTGAAAGGACCTTGAATGAGTACTGAAGAAGTTTTTATTCTATCCTCACAAATTTTCAACATTTCTGCAGCAACAACGGAGCTAATTCCGAGATAGAAGGAAGCTTTGTTCCTGTACCTGTGAAGGGCACAGGATAGCCGAAACATTAAGTGAAATGGCAGCACTGAAAAAACGAAATCAAGTAATGGAAGCTGAGCTAAAAGAAATGCAGGAAAGATATTCTGACATAAGTCTCAAGTTCGCAGAAGTAGAAGGTGAAAGGCAACAGCTTGTGAAAACAATCCGGACTCTAAAAAGTGCTTTGAAGAATTAGCATTGTTCAATTTAGTACGTGAGATTGAGTTTTCTGTATAGGGAAGCAACTGGATGCTCTGGACGGAAGATCCAGGACTTGCAAGGCCATTAGGGTTGCAGGAGATGTATAGCTTGTACATCCATATATATACTTTTCTTTTCCATTTGGATGCTACATTTGCTTTTTCTGTTGAAAGATGTGCAAAGTTTCAGTTAAATTTGATTGAGTGGCATACAAAGTCCTACAATGATATTGGAGTGCTTAAAAAAATGTATGATATTGTGTTTTCTTTCGAGATTTCACTTTAAATGCAAGCCTGAATATCAGCATTTTACAAATTTGGGTAGACAATATATACATCTAATAATAAGCCAAAATATTTCATACCGACTTATTTCCTTTTAAGTCCATAAAGTTTTGCTTTCCTGGCTGCATCTTAAGTGTTAATCAGATGCAACCATCACCAGAGATTTTCACGTGCCACAAAGAAACTTTCAAGCAACTACAGATCACTAATTTACACGTAGGACTTTTCTTGCACTACAATAGCTAAAATGACCGGAAATAGCAACATTTCTTAAAAGCAGATTGATTACAGCATCAGTATGTCAGAGAACACTCAACTGACCTTGCTCTTGAGATCTCTTCCTCTGGTTACAATCTGTAGCAGGGCTGCTTCTGTTTCTCCAGACCAGCTTGCTTGTTTTCATTTCCATTTCTCATGAAAGGTAGATGCTGCAATATTTTGTCAAATAACATTATTCAGATGAGGAGGCACAAGAAGTGGTGAACCTATGCTTCATGGCACAAGAGGAAGAGATAAGACATTAAACTCAATCTGAGTTTTATTGGATGAATTGCAAAAAGCTTTTTATAATTTAATTGATGAACTTAAAAATTGGGTTGAACAATAAAAATCTTAAGATTTCAAATCAGACTTTGATCAAGGAAAAGGAAGAGTTTTCGAAGAAAAAGTCTTTACTTAAAGAAAATGAAGACTTAAAAAGAGGTTGAAAATTATAAGCCTATAATTGAAAATTTTATTTATAATTTTGAAAATTACCAATGATATTAAGTAACCAGAGAGCTATTTTCAATAAGGCTAAGCTTGGATTTAAACCACAAAAAAACAAAACTTCTAAAAAATTTCTTGGTAAAACAGTCACCTATTACTTCTCAAGACATCACTTGTTTTGTTGTGGTGAAATAGGACACAAAGCTTACAACTATGATTTTAGAAAACTGATAAATAGATAAAAAGTTTAGAAGATTTGGGTTCTAAAAGAACCATTACTACTAACCCTAAAGACCTAAGATGACTTTGATGCCTAAAATCACTATATGATTTCTGCTTGTATATATATCTTGCAGCTAAGAAAAAAAAAATAGTACCTTGATAGCGGCTGTTCAAGGTATATGACAGATGATAAAAAATAATTTATTGCCCTTAAGATTAAAAAAAGAGGAGTGGTAACCCTTGGCAATAACGTCAAAAGATACATTATCGATATTGGTAATATTTATATCACTCCCTCTACTTACATAGAAAATGTATTGCTGGTAGATAGTCTAAAGCATAACTTGTTAAGCATAAGCTAACTTTATGATAAAGATTTTAAAGTAGCTTTTAAATCTTTAATATGTATTGTGTCTAGCCCACTGATAATAGTATCACTCTCATTGGATATAGATGTGGGAATATATACATGGTAGATCTAGATGATCATATTTCATAATGAATGGCCAATATTTAGTTGCAATGAATGTCAAAATCAATGAGACTAATTGGTTGTGGCATCGTAGACTAGGAGATATAGTATTAAAAATATGTCCTAAAGTCAATCATTTGGACGATTGTGTTTTTATAATTTATATATGAATTATGAATTAATAAATATTATTTGATATTTTTCATCACAAAGTGTACATCTTCTTTGTTGAATTTTAATGTTGTGATGAAATCCTTAGAATTATATGACAATCGATAAAGGAAGATTTATTAAATAGTTCTTAAATATATTCATGACCAAATGATACGTCATTAAGAATAATGACATTTATCAAGTGTAGGTCGTTGTATGCTATATAGGTTGGTTATCCTCTTAACCAAAGAGTGTGGAGACACTAGTATAGCATACAGATGAGATGTAGGAATATATTGTCACTAAACAAGCGACTCACCTGCGGAGCACTATGCTGTCAAGAGTAGCTCGTGAAGAATATGGGTATAAGTATCCCTTCGATCCGAGATCACTACGGTACTTGCAAACAACTTACTGTACTTTGATGCTGGACTACCTGAATTTCTAATTTAATGACGGAAGATTTTTGGGTACAATCAAGTACTTATGGTAATCAATGTGTGACTTAAGATGGGATTGACCCCTCGAAATTTCAGAAGTTGATGCATCACTGTATTTCAATTAAGTAAACCTCGATCGATGCAATCTATATGATAGGTCACAGGATTTGAAAAAGATTGAAATATAATGTGGATGACTAATCCAGGGTTGATAGTTAAACCTTAGATTGTCCTGAGCATCCAAGATCAAAGGGATGAATTATATGGTAACTATATTCCTAGGTTCTTGAGTATTGCCTTGCAAACATTCGACCTATTCAAACGTTGAAAATTATTACTAGATGGTAACTTTAATTAGTACAGAAAATAGTTTTCTGTGCTACCGACTTAGTGTTTGAATCTATGGAGTCACGCATAAAGTCAGACAAAGTAGGAAAGAATTGACCTAATATTTATGATTTCAATTTAAAAGTATTTGACTTGATTGAACAAATAGATTAGTTTAATTAAGAATTAAGTTAGAGGTCATACAGAATTAAAAGTTATTTATGTTTAGCTAGCACTGGATAGGAGGTACAGGTTTCATTCCGGGGATGATAATGATCTGATCAATGATCCAAGAAATTCATGAGAGATTGAATTTATGTCTTAATTAATTTCAAATTAAATTTAATTTAATTAAAAATTAATTAGGTTAAAATTTAAGTTAGACTTAGACCATAATCCTAATTAAATTAGGATTAACTGATTTTTAAATTTAATTTGAATCAGATTCGAATTAGATTCGAATTAGATAAAATTTGAGCCAAATAAGATTAGACCCTTAGAGTTCAAAATATTTGGGACTCTCTCTCATTGTTTTGCCAATCAAGAAGAGGAGCGTAAAAGTTTTCACCCCGTATTCTTTATGCATGCGTGAGGAGTTTCACGTGAAAGGTTGGCATCAAAATTATTTCTCTCTTGGGTTTTCTTATTAAATAAGGATAACAACCTGCATCCTAAATTAGTTAGGACTCTTGATTAGATTGGACGTCAAATCTATTAAAGGGAGGGACCACTAGTCACCAGAGGTTAATGGGTTTATTTGTGCAACCAACAATAAGAAGACCATCGGTGGAAAAGAATTGTGTGACAACTAAAAGAGAGTGCTGTTTTGAGACATCTTCTTTCTTGGCATGGGGAATTTAAGGCACCCTATTTCATGGTGTGAAGACTCCTATCTAGGCACCCCCTTACTATAAAATCAGATCTTGTTCCTTCTTCACTTCTCTTCTAAAGATTAATGTCCAAAAAATCATCCCTTCCCTATGGAGCCTAGCATGCGCACGAAATAGAGATTCCGTGCACTCCGACCTCGCAAGGCATCGATTTGAGTAATCTCCTGAGAATTTGATTCTTATTCCACTATGATTCAGATAATTTATAATGATTATAAATTAATAGAATAAAAAAATTATCAGATATGCTCTGAAGATCCAACCAGGTTGGATGATTTTTTTCTTCAAGTAGTATCAGAGCAAGGTTGATACATAGATACATAGATTAATTTTTTTGATATTTTTACATATTGTATGTAATCAAATTTTATTTTAGACATTAAATCTGATTTAGACCTATTAATTAAAATTTTTTAATCTGATTTTGATTAGATTTCAAGAATCAAATCAATAGTTGATGATGGTTAGTTATAAATCTATTATAACAAAATTTTCTTGGTACTAATTTTTACTGAAATAGTGATCCAATTAAATTTATTTTAAATTTATTTTAATAAATTAAATCTATTTTGATAAATTTATAGATATGATTTTAAGTGAAATTCTGCATAATATAAAATCAGATCTAACCAGAATTTTATTTTCATGCGTTCATGTGTGTATTTGAATTATTTTCTATATAATTTTTAATCTGAATTGAATATTTTATATGCTGTATAAATTTAGTTTCAGATCTAAAATAATATATATGATACATTAATCTAGTTAAATTAGATATAAAATATGAATGATATGATCATGTTCATATTAGTGCATGTCTAAATCTTGTTTGTTGCATATGTAGATGCAATTAGATTTAAAAATTAGATTTTTGATCTTAGTATCCAAGTATTCTGATTGGATTGATTATCAAGACATCCAATCATAAAAGTAAATAAGATTTAAAGTCTCTCTTTTGTCTATTCGATGGATTCTCTTATGATAAGTAGAGGTACCACTGTATAAAAAAAATAATGAAAAAATTTTAAAATTACTTTAATCATGAATATATTCAGATTAGACTTAAAGTGGTTCATGATTAATTATAATTTTAATAAATAAATTTAAATATAAAATTAATTTTAAGATCTAAATTGCATGTTACATATGATGTAATTGGTAGTGGTCTAAAAGTTATCATGATACATGCGATGCGTATATGATATTTAGATCAGATTAATGCATGTTTAATTATTAAACTAAGATCTAAAAATTAAATTTTAAGATTTAAAAATTTTGAAACATATGGTATGTTTTGTTAGATGTATGTCCTAGTAGTCAATATGGCTGATACATTATAATAAATTTAGGATATAATTTTGTACTTAATATATTGATATGATTAATAGAAGGATAATTTTTTTTATTCAAGTGTGATGTGTCCTTGAATCGTTTATAAATTAGTTTTAATATATATTCTCAAGGTGTTGAGAATTAGAGATATGTATTTAATTCCTAAATACTCCCGATCATAGGACCATCATGAGGATGGTGATTGATCCAGATAGATTGGTGCACAAATCACTTCCTTCTGGATAGATGAGTCTCTGATCTATTGTGTAGAGACACAGGATGACCAGTGCGGATAGTTGTTAGAGAACAACTAGTATTGAGTATGACCATACGAGAGATTACTTGAATTTCTATTTGATCGTCAGTGATTATCTCGATGCTGTAGTTGTGCGACTGGTTCTTTGACTTGAGATGGTACTGCTACTCACAGTGAGACTGCTGGAGTTTGACTGACACATAAATATGGATCTCAATGAGTTCTTGTAGTGGTGTTGGCGATAGTTGGTTCATTGTAGGAGTAGGGTGCGCATCAAGAAAGGATCTATCGACTTTGATAGAGAGTAGTCCTTTAAGATTTAAGAGGCTAAGTCCATGAGTCTATGGCCACAGCAGTGTGATTGATGAAAAGAATTTTATAAAAGTCATAACTGGACTTGAGCTAATCAAATCTATCATATGACTGATGCTGAGATTTGACGATTTATCCATGATCTGCCATCTAGTCGGGTCTTACGATAGGAAGACTGAATCATACGTTAACTACACCTAGAAGTTCATTTCAGTTCTACTGAGTTGTTACTACATACTGTTAGGTGTTACTGATGGATTGTGAGAGCTCACTAGAATTATTTGGATCGACAATCCTTGTTG
>KE507359.1:43251-59595 GCA_000441515.1 Elaeis oleifera
TACATGTTAATTAATTAGATTAATTAATAATTTTACTGTAAATTATAATTTTAAAAATTTAAATTATCGTTTACCCCTGCACTGAAATTCCCACAGATGGCCCATCCTCCAAGAGACAGAGAACTGAAGATATAATTTTTTTTTGAAATGATGTAAAGGAGATCCAAATCTCTCATAATGATGCTATCGTCGTCTTTATGATGGTAGCAAAATATGATATTAAAAGAGTTCTAATTGATAATAAAAGCTCTGTCGATGTATTATTTTATGATGTTTTTCAAAAATGAATCTGACTAGACAGCTTAGGCAGATCAGTACTCCCCTCGTCCGGTTCTCAGAAAATCTTGTGGTAGCTGAGGGAGAAATTACTCTACCAATTACGATGGGACAGAAGCCAAGGTAGTCAATGGTACAGCTCACCTTTCTGGTAGTCAGAGTTTCATCTACTTATAATGCTATCCTCGATCGACTTGATCTTGATGCCCTTAGGGTTATTATCTCTACTTACTATCTATTTATGTGTTTTTTGAATAAGAAAGGAATTGGTGAAATGCGTGGCGATCAGATGGTAGCTCAACAGTATTTTATGATTTCTACTAAAATGAACCAACCAACGAAAACTATGCTAGTTGATATACCAGACGTACTGGATAAGGTCGAAAAAATTTGAGGCGAATCGGCAAAAAAGCTTGAAGCCATTCTTTTGGAAGATGATTAAAAAAAAAGGTCTAAATCGGTATGAATCTTAAACCTGGCTTTAGAGAGAGACTGATTAAGTTTCTATGAGTAAATACTGATGTCTTTGTTTGGTCGGCTTCCAATATGTTTGGTATCCCAGCCGATGTAATTATTCATAAACTAAATGTAAATCCAAATTTCAAGTTGGTTAAATAAAAAAAAAAGTTTTAGCTCTGAAAAGGTAAAAAGCCATTGATGAAGAAGTTGATAAGCTTTTAAAAGCAAGATTCAACAAAAGACTTATTATTCGAAGTGGATAGCTAATATTGTTATGGTCAAGAAAGTTAACGACAAATAGAGAATCTACATTGATTACAAAGATTTCAATAAAGCTTGTCTGAAAAATAATTTTTCTCTATCGAGAATTGATCAACTTGTAAGTGCTATATCTGATCACAAATTTTTAACTTTATGGATACTTTTTCTGCCTATAATCAAATATAAATAACTCCAGAAGATGAAGAAAATACTGTCTTTGTCATCGAAAGAGGTTTGTATTGTTACAAAATGATATCTTTTAGTTTAAAATATAGATGCTACATTACAATACCTCGTCAACAAGATTTTCAAATAACAAATTGGTCGGGATATGAAGGTCTATGTTGACGACATGATAGTAGAGAGCACAGAGGAGGATTAATATATTACCGACCTGAAGGAAGCATTTGAAAAACTTAGAAGGCACCAGATGAAGCTCAATCTCAATAAATATACTTTTGGAGTTGGCTCAAGTAAGTTTCTTAGCTTTCTCATTAATTAAAGAGGAGTAGAAGCTAATCTTGAAAAAATTAGAGCTTTATTGAAAATGAAATACCCGATTTTATTAAAGAAATCCAACAGCTCATTGGGCAAGCAGCAGTCCTCAGTCGATTTGTTTCAGGTCAGCAGAAAAATACCTTCCATTCTTTAAAGTATTGAGAAATATCAAAAATTTTAGTTGGATAAAAAAATGTCAGACTGCTTTTGAAGATCTAAAAAAGTATCTTAGCTCTCCACCTCTTCTTTCTAAGCCAATCGAAGGTGAAGAACTATGCATGTATATTTTCGTCTCACCTTTTACAGTCAACTCGATTATTATCCAGAAAGAAAGGAGAATTCAGAGACCGATCTACTATACTAGCAAACTATTACAGGATGCAGAGATTCGATATAAAAAGGTTGAAAAAATGATATATACTTTGATCGTGGCAATCCGGAGACTCGAGCCTTATTTTCATGCTCATATTGTGGCAGTATTGACAGATCAGTTGCTTAGATCGATTTTACAAAGAGTTGATACTTCAGGTTAGATCGCCAAATGGGTCATTAAACTCAGTGAATTTGATATCTAATACTGACCTCGAACTACATTTAAAGGTCAGGTGTTAGCTGATTTATCGTGAAATGTACTATCCCAGATGATGGGTCAATCCCGATGGACCCTAAAAGTGATAATTCATTTTGGATTCTTCACATAAGATGGAGCTTCAAATTTTCAAAAAAGTGGTGCCGATTTGATTCTGGCTAGTCCTAAAGGGTTCATAACTAAGCAGGCCTTAAGATTCAATTTTAACACTTCTAATAATAGTGCTGAATATAAAGCCCTAATGGTGGATCTCAAGATGGCAAAAGAGCTGAGGGTCAAAAAATTAAAAGTTTCATAGACTCACAGCTTGTGGTCGGCTAAGTCCGAGGTCAATTTGAAGCCAAGGATTCTATGATGGCCCGTTATATACAGAATGTTAAAAAGTTATCCAAAAATTTTGAGGAGCTTGAAGTGTTCCAAATTCTTAGATCGAAAAATGCTTGGGCTGACGCTCTATCGCATCTCGTCATTTCTAATTTTTTCGAACTGAATCAGAAAGTATTGATTGAATAGTTGGATAAGCCTAGTATTGAAGTACTCTCTATATTTCAGATCGGTCATGAACCGAGTTGGATTAACCCCCTCATGGATTACATATCTAAAGGTATCCTGTCCGATGACCTGACCAAGGCCAAAAGCATTAAAAGAAAAGCTCCGTGGTATGTTCTCTAAGAAGGCCATTTATATAAAAATCTTATTCTTTTCCACTACTTCGATGTTTAACACCATATGAAGCTGATTGCGTACTTTGAGAAGTGCATGAAGGTATATGTGGGAACCATCTGGGGGGTAGGTCACTTGCTTATAAATAAGTCGATAAAACTATTACTGGCCAATTATTCAAAAAGATGCAGCTGATCTTGTCAACAAATGCGACCAATATCAAAGGTACGTTAATATCCAGCATCAACCTACTACTGAGCTTATTTTATTACCACTCCTTCGCCCTTTGCAATTTGGAGAATGGATATACTAGGGCCTTTCCAATAGCGATAGGTCAAAAAAAATTTTGGTGGTAGCCATTGATTATTTACAAAATGGATAGAAGTAGAACATTTAGCCCAAATCTCAGAGAAAAAATACAAGATTTTATCTGAAAATCTATAATATGCCGATTTAGTTTATCTCGGATCATCATCACTGATAATGATTGGCAGTTTGATAATCTCAAGTTTAATGAATTATGCTCTAAGTTTTATATTGACCACCGACTCACCTCTGTTGGGAATCCAATGTCAAATGATGAGGCTGAAGTAATTAATAAAACTATCCTTCATAGTTTGAAGACAAGGCTCACTGATGTAAAAAGCTTGTGGGTTGAAGGGCTGCAGAGTATATTATGAGCATACCGAACTACACATCAGATTTTGACAGAAATTTTTTTCAAGCTTACCTATGGGACTGAAGCTGCTATTCTAGTTGAGGTTGGCTTATTATAGGAATTTTCATGAGGCAACCAATTCTGATTGGTTGAGGATCGATTTGGATCTTTTGATGAAGTGAGAGAACAAGCCCATGTCAGAATGGTGGCTTACAAGCAGAGAGTTGTCAAGTATTATAATGCCCATGTGAAAATGAAATCATTTCAGAAGGATGACCTTGTCCTAAGATGAGCTGAAGTTTCAAGGCCTACTGAACAAGGTAAATTGGCTCCCAATTAGGAAGGACCTTACCGAATCACTAATGTAGTTCGCCCAGGGCCTATAGAATTGAAAATTTAGACGAATCTGTTATTTTCACACTTAAAATTTTAAAAATCTCAAAAAATATTATCAATAAAATGTTCTAACGAGCTCTTTCTTGTACATCATGTCCTCCCATTTATCAAGTTCAGTCCTTAAACCGATTTAGCCCAATCTGGTGAAGCCCCGAAGGGCATGAATGTTTATCCAAATTTCAGTCCGATAGAGCTCCGAAGGGTACGAATGTTTATTCAAATTTCAGTCCGATAGAGCCCTGAAAGGTATAAATATTTATATAGATTCTAGTCCGATAGAGTCCCGAAGAGCATAAATGTTTATCCGAATTTCAGTTCAGTAGAGCATCAAATGGCATGACTGTTTATTCGAATTCCAATCTGATAGAGCCCTGAAGGGCATGAATGTTTATCCAGATTTCAGTCTGGTAGAGCCCTGAAGGGCATGAATATTTATCCAGATTTCAATCTGGTAGAGCCTCGAAGGGCATAAATGTTTATCCAAATTTCAGTTCGATAGAGTCTCGAAGGACATGAATGTTTATCCGGATTTCAATTTGATAGAGTCACGAAGGGCATGAATATTTATCCGGATTCTAGTCCGATAGAGCTCCAAAGGGTATAAATATTTATGTGGATTCAATCCGATAGAGCCCAGAAGGGCATAAATGTTTATCCGGATTTTAGTCCAATAGAACCCTAAATGTTTATCTGAATTTCAATTTGGAGAAGCCCAGGAGGATTTAATCCCATCATTGACTGATGAGTCTTGTATCGAATACGAGATTGAAGGATTTATGTTGATCTCTAAGGTAAGATTACCTTTGGGTTCTCTTGAAAATACCGACTTCTGGATCAAATTTTAAAGCTTGATCCATCCGAGGTCATGCGAATGAAGGTACATCCAGTCCATTTTTAATTAATTGATGGTGGTGAATTTAAGACTACCAGTCTTTGATTCTATTGAATTAATTATCAATTTTCGGTTCTGTCGATTTGCAAATATATGTATGATTATTTCATTTTGGCAAGTGATGAGATTTGCTAGACTACATTCTCAAATACACTTGAGAAAATATCCTTTGCATTGAAATTTGAAGAAGTCACAAAACAAGAACCCACATCAGGTTTACATGTTTCAAAAAGAAAAAGAAGAAAAAACAAAAAAAACTGTATCAGGTCGGTACATCTCGAGAAGAAAGAAAACTTCTATTGAATTATCATCGATGCGTTAGAGCTCTCCTCAGTCGATTCCTTCTTGGATTACTCCAGCTTCTTGGTGTCAGTAATAGCAGGCTCTGTGGTTGGGATAGGCTCCGATTTCTTGTTGGCCTTGAGGTCTTCAATCTCCATCGTGGGTACCATAGATATGGGCTCCGCAGCAATGGCTTCTGTTGCATTCACCTCAGTAGTTGACCGACCCAACTCTTTTGTTGGCTCCTCTACCGCTTTGGGGGGCGATTCAAGATCCCCCTTCACACCCATTTCGACGGCTACCTTTGGAGTGACCTTGAAGATGTCCATCTCGGGATATAGCTTCTTGATCAGATTGTAGCACTAGCTGAAGGCATAGTCATACGCATCCTCGAAGCTCTCGGATACTTCATCCTTGAACTCCTCGGAAGTCTTGTATAGTTTCACTGCCTTTATCGCCTTGTTCTGCTCCTTTATTTGCCTCTTCAAGGCCTCTATGGTCTTCTTATAAGCTTTATTGGCCTTTTCCGTCATTTTAAGCTTCGGCTCCAGTTCTTTATTTTCTTAGAATAATGTGCAGGTCAAAGATCTTCTCCTGCTCGTTACTTTTGCTGAAGGTCCAACAAATTCAGATTTTTCTCCTTCAATGCCATCAGCTTCTCTTCGAGTTGATATTTGAGTCTGACCGTGAGCTCGGACTCCTCTCTCTTTTCCTCTTAGAGGATGATTAAATTGGCATCCATAGCCTCTTTATTCTTAAATAGGTAGACTATGTTCTCATATATGACTTTAAAGTCAACAGCAACCTGTAAGACAAAATTCAATTCGATCATTCATCGAAATAAAAAAAAAGAAAGAAAAAGAAGAGAGAAAGAAAAAGAAAAGAAATGTTTACATGCATGAGTTGTTCAAATTCGTGGTTGACGATCTCCTCTGATTTATTCTTGCGACGCACCTCCAGATCGACGGTCGGCATGACAAATTCGAAGAGATCTCAGCCTAGTTGGGGTCACTCTAGGAGTGACATTCTTGTTACGGCATCCCCCTTAGTTGAACTTGATGGTACCCTAGAGAGTGTGGTCAGTTTGTGCCTGGACTCTTTGGAGGGTAGTGCAGGCCGGGTATTATTGTTTTTAATCTTCACCATGACAGGTTGGCAAGGTGGTTCCAGTGACAGTGCCTGAGGAGAATTCTGTGGTCCCCAAGAAGCCTCATTTTTCTTGAATTGGCTGGGGAAGGAGTCGCTGATGATGATCGGGATGGCATCGGGGTAGGACGAGGTTCCACACCTTTAACTCTTTTAGGTGCAGGGATAGTGGCAGATGATTTCGATTGATCCTTCCTTTTCCTCTTCTCCACCTTTGTCTGATTGAACCTCATCTCTGTATCAGATATACATTTTAGAATATTGAAGACAAAAAAGGGAGAAGTTAAAAAAATAAAATACTCCAATCTTATCTCGAGGAGAGTACAAACTGATTCCAGCATCGTACAATGCCTGATCTTTTGTCAAAGTAGAGAGCTTGGGTGTTTTGGTGGTGATTAGGATTGAGTGAGCCACCTCATCCCTGGGGAGAATTTCATCATGGGAGTTATGTTTGGTGTCTAGATGCCTTCAAGAGGTCCTAAAATCTCATGGAATAGGAGTCCGGACAAAGAAAAATGATCTTTCTAGCCATGAATGGAAGAAGAAGGCTAGGTCCGAATTTACAGCCCTTTCAAGGTGAGAAGTACCATCAGCCTTTCTCACTCGAATGTCTTTTAAAAGAATTAGAGATCTAAACAAGAAGATCCTAAGGTCTATATGAAGGAAGTTGCACATGATGATAAATACTATAATCATCCTAATTGCATTTGAAATTATTTGAGTGGGATGGATCCTATAGAAATTAAAGATATTACAGAAAAAGAGTGCAGTGGAAATCGCAAGTCAGATCGAAGTGATTCATCATAAAAAGTTATGCAGCCTCAGGAGGTTCAGAGACTCGATCTTTTCGATCTGGTACTAGTATTTTATATTCATCGGATATGTCATACTTATCTCTAAAGACTGTGAGGTTCTCCTTGATCAAGACAGATCCCTCTGTCTCTAGATCGAGGTAGTCCGTGAGACCACACACGGAAGATTCCATGCTGTGGTCCAAACTCTCCTTGCCTAACAGATCGATTTTAGGATCTTTTTAGGGTATATTTCCTACCTCTATAGCTAGTAGGGCTGGGTCGACCTAACCTGTGGTTCATCTATGGTCTTCTTGCCCTTCCTACTTCTGTGGGATATGTTTCTCAGAAGAAAGTATAAAAAAAGAAGACTCGAAAGAGGAAGAGGGGCTACCCTACGATTGAAAGAGAGTGAATGAGGAAGGATTAGTACCTAGAAAGATAGATAAAACCATCCTAGGAGATGAGATAGACTCTTCCTCTCTTGCTCCGACAAAGCTCCTCATTATCTCTGGTGATCGTTCAACATTGAGAAGCTTCTAAAAATATTTCGACAACACCTCTGTAAGGTAATAGAAAAAATGAACAGTGATCGGGGATGAAAAATCTTTTATAGATGAACCGACAATCAAGATTAACTGGTCTCCTTGCCGATTTGTGCCACCTGGTGCCAATCTAATGTTCAGTCAGATGGTGGTTAGGTGCACCTTCCCTCAGATTCTGTCACGTTGGACTGATCCATGCTCAAGCTGATAAGCCAACCAGACATTAACATTTGTCGTGCTCTTATTTAATATTTTCAAATCGTCTGTTCAAGCAATAATGAGGGAAGATATGATGGATCACTTTTCAAAAAGTCAAGTCCTTTCATTTTCAACCAAATAATTAATTTTATGCCCTCGAGGTATGGTGCTTTATTCCAGATGGTAGCGACATCAGCCCGAAAAATTTTAAGTAAACCACGGAGATAAGATCTCCTGGTTGGTTGAATACTGAGCCAAAAGTCAAATACAGAGATAAGATCTTCTGATCGGTGAAAACTAGATCAAAAATTCAAGCACAAAGATAAGATCTCCCAATTGGTAAAAAACTGAGCTAAAAGTCAAGTGTGGAGGTAAGATCTCCTGGCCAATGAAAATTAGATCGAAAATCTAAGAGCAGAGATAAGATCTCTTAGTTAGTCAATGATCAAAAGGAGGCAAACACGGAGAGATCTTCTGATCAGTAAGTATCCGGGTTAGAAAATGTTAATTGAAATAAGATATCCCGATTGGTGAAATCTAATCTTTATGGTGAATATTTTTCAAATTGATGAAAATCCTACTTTATGTACTCTTACTTCCTGGTCCGATCTGAAAATTATTACCTCAGACATAGAAAGTGGGGGCAAAGATTGGTGCATTAAACCGGTATTAAGATACGTGGCATGTCATACGAGATCAGAGGGATATCAATCTTAAAGCGTCAGATCCCAGCATACCAATTTATCTGTAAAGCGGATTCAGCTCGGTATCGTACCGATCTGAGTAGAAGATGCCCTTATACTCTCCGGACGACATCTCTGCTGACAGAAATGTTCAGGTCGGATATAGACCTGAACCCCGGTCTTCTCTATTCTGGAATATTACGTTCATCTTGATCTTCTATTGAGGTGATCTATTATTGTGATAGACTTGGCTATTCTGCAAACGTCCATAGTGGACAGTGGTTTCCTCAATTAGGCCATAGTTGGCCATGATCTCATATCCAGCTCATATGCACAGCTGTACGCCAGCTCATCTACTGGTGGCTCTCTAACCACCTGACAAATACTGGAAGACCTTATCATCTCCTCTATAAATAGAGGGTCAGAAATCCTCCATCAGTAAGTTTATTTTTGAAACTAGGAAAAATTCTGCTAGTAGGAAATTAAGCCGGATTCTTGGCTTCTACTTAGTTCTCATCTAGTTCTATCCAATTTTTTTATTCTTCTACTCTTTTCCATCTTTGTTCTGGTTCGAACTGACTTAAGCATCGGAGAGTCCAGAACTGAAGGATCCTCATCCAATTTCTTGACTGATTTTGCAGATTGGAAGAGTTTTCATCGGATCGCAAGGATTGCTCCAGTCTAATCTCACTCAAATCGATTCACTTTACTTCAGATTTCGAGCTCTAAAGCAATATTTTTTTTGATTTAGTTCCTATATCTTTCAACCCAGACAGTTATTCTAGCTCTCTTTATCCATGTTGAGTTAGTTTAATTTTTAATTACCATGTGATTGTATGTAACGATGATACATTTATACCATAAGAATTGCTATGACAACAACTCGAAAAGACCTAGTTGTAAAACACATGTACGGTCAATCCTGATTTATTTGTAAGATACTCTAGTGCTCTGCTGCTTGCCGCATGAACAAAATTCTCTTACTAATTTGGCTACTTTTCTTTAGGCGTGTTATGTCAGTACATTATTTATTATTTGTTGTGATCTATCCTGGAAAGCCTTTCAAACACTATGTACATGAATTTTAGCAGCTAAGTTGCTGGGGCTAAGATGCTTTAAAAAATATGAATGGAAACCTATAATCAAATGGAAATCACTTTATATTTTATGAATAAATTTCTGTGTAGCCTTCATTTATGAGAAGGCATGGTGTATCCAACTCGTATTCTGTTAGAGAAACTGGGGCACGCCATTATGAAAACTATGACATCTTTCAACATGTTTCTTGCGTGACTAAAGCCAGCTGCTCCAATTATAGTTGACGACTGCCCTTTCTATCGCCTAACCTTCTGTTGGTTGATGCTAAGCTTATACAATCATCTGATTTTTTTGGGTAGCACAGTTATAACCTTTACCTAGTAGGCGATTATCAAGAGGTAACTGGAGGTTTGCTTTTCCTTTCCCAGGATGGGATGCTTCGAAACTGCTGGGCATTTTATGCTCTAAAATTTTCTTGTTTAAACCATGTTGGAGTCGCCATCTTTTGACACCGGACAAAATAATTTAACAACATGAACCTCTAGGACAGTTTAATTTGTTAGAATTTAGTAGGAAGTTGTGGCATGTTGCATATTGATTTTCCGCAATCAAACATTTTCATGTTTAGCAGTTCTTGATCTCCTTTGTACTCTTGTATTGGTGTTCTTATTTTTAGGAGAATTTTGGTCTATCCAAGTTGCAACAGCTTTGTGTTCGTAACAACAGAATTATTGGCTAAATATTTCTTTTGGTACTGTTGCTGCTTGTTTCAACTGAGGTCGGAAGGTGGACGACTGAGTCTTGTGCAGTGGTGCCAGAGTAACCTGCAAATAAAATCCGAATAAGAGGTTTTCGCTCCAATGAAGATCCTCCGATGCTCAAGTCAGGAATCAGAGAACAATGGAAGCAGCAATTGGTTCTCTAAGAGGGCACTTATCTGGATCCTCGGAGTTTTAGTTATTTGTAGAGAATATGGCCCAACAATCGTGGGAACGTGTGGTTTTGAGGTTGTCGGGTTGTTGGATATGCTGTTAGTGGGCGAGATATTCCAGCTCTTATCTACTCCCACAATTGCACTCGAATTTATCTACTCAGAGTGGATAGCTACTGCAAGTGTCAGAAAATTGGTAGGCTATGGTAACGGAGGAAGCTCACGTGACAGACAGGCTGTATAATAGACTAGGTGCAAATAGCTCAGTTCCACATACCTTAGCTCAATGTTTGGGTCGGCAATCATGTCGATAGCTCATTGGCCTAAGGTATCTCATGATAACACGTCGATTCGAAGTATTCATGGTACCATCGTAATACTACCTTCCTACTTCTGAGTCTGAGAATCAGATAAAAGAGTACTTCTGAAGTCGTACCTCGGATCTGGGGGATGCACGCTCTTATGCTTGCACATATGCCTTCAATATTTAAAATTGATGACTTCAGTCCGATAGGCAGGGCTTATGGCGAATGATCATGATTGATGGGACCACTCATATGGCAGTCTTCTCAAGAATTTAATTTTCCAGTGACAGCTTTCTATCTTTTCTTCTCCTTTAAATCTGCTTTTCGAGGGCATTGAAGAGGCGACTGTAATCCCACTTCGTTACAGATTTCCGCTGTGGCTCTCAAAGGCAAGATGAATCTAGAATTCTTGAGAAAGCTTGAATTGGTATCAGCTTGGAAGAGGTAGGCCAAAGTTCTATCCACCGGTCCTCTGACTCCAGCAGGTGGCGATGTCGAGATTCCAGCCACTAAACCAACTATCATGATCGTGGGAGATGAAAATCTCCTTCTAATTGTCGAGTCCACGATTTCCCCATTGGAGGCTGTGGTGAAAGCTCCACCAGAGGAGATTTTGAAAAGGAGACTCCGACGGAGAAGACATAGGCGACGGATGTAGTCAGTCATCCTGAAGAATCTTCGATGGTGGCGTGGAGACTAGGGAGTCTTCGGAGTAGGTGGCTCCTATCAAATGCCTTCCCGGTTGCTTCCCAAGCAAGTCCTTCACAACCGACACACTCTGTTTCATCTGCGGCGGAGAATCTCAAGTCCATGGTGGAATTTTTGAGAAACTTTTTTTCTCCTACTGAAAGATAGTATCTGGATGAACAAGGGGCTCAATAGTGGATGACGGGTGCCCTTAGATCTCTTGCTCAAGTAAGGAGTCTTTGGATCTTTCTTTTGACCTCCTGCAGCTTGCTGCATTCAATAATCTTGGTATAAATTTTGTACAGATTGGGCATTATCTAGCCAGCTTCATCGACTCCACCTTTGAAGCTTCGGCATTAGAGCTTATGGTGGCAAAGGAAGAAATAGACTGGCTGAAGTATCTTTTGAAGTAGAAACAATCGGCCACCATCGAGTTAACCATGAAAGTTAACTCTTCTGAGGATGCCCTCCGAGAAGCTCGAGAAATGATCGATCGTCAAGATAACAAGTTAAGGAGGGATGAAAAGAAATTGAAAACCTCGAGAGATAAAGATCTGGGGCTGAGAGAGACGGCCGCCGAGCCCATAATGACCTAAAGCATCTAAGGAGGATGCTTGAAGGAAGAAAGGGTCAAGACTCTATCCCTCCTAAGGTTCGTTCTCAAAGGAGTCCCAGTACAAACTTAGCCAAGAGGGTCAGAACCTTAGACAGATCGGGTTGCAAAGAGAAAACACCTCAAAGGGATAAAGGTTCTGCCTCCAAAAGAATTTGGGTGACTCAGGAGCCAACTGCACCCTGGAGTGAACTTCAGGAGGCCTTAGCAAATGTGGAGTACCTAAAGGAGAAGCTGAAGGAGGAGAGAGAAGGTCAGGCTTTCCTCCATCATCGACTCTTAAATCAGGAGCTTCTTACTATGAATGCTCTCAAAAGGATGGATCAGCTGATGAAAAAAGGAGCTGAAATCATAAATCAGGCTTGCAAGATAGCATTCTCCGTAGGTTTTGAGAGATGCAAAATAATGGCTTGGGTGCACCTTCCTATCGACAGTGCCAAGCTTCTACAAGCTAATTTTTCAGATGAAAGTCTAAAGATCGTGACAGAAGATAGCACAAGGAGATTTGCAAAAATATCTTAGTGCATTGTTGAGACAAATAAAATCGATGCAGCTACCTAGACAGAAGAGACTGCCGGTGCTGAGGAGGGCTGTGCTGAAGAGAATCACCTTGATGGCGCTCTGAGCCAATGATATATTTTTCTTTATAATCTCAACTTTGTAATCATTTTGATGAAAATGAATAAAACTCATTTTATTTTAATATTAACTATGTTTGAATAGATAAATGCAAACCACATTCTGAGCCATATTGGCCGAATTCCGATCCATACTAGGAATTTAGTTATGATTCAAATCATAAGGCATAATCTAAGCCACAATCCAAGCTATAATCTGAGCTATATGACTCATCTCATGTTGTGTAGGTTTTGAAAGGATCGGGATTCAATCACCTCCACATGGTAGGTACCATCATACGTCTCTTCAAAAATAGTGCAAGACATGGTTTGCCTATCACTGACATTAACTACTATATCGACGGCAAGAACTATACCCGACTAGTGATTGCCATGCATCAAGCATCCATTCAAATCTCATCGGTCACACCTCCTGCCATTAATGCTCTGAGAGAAAGTGTCGTTTGAAGATCTCCTGAGTTTGGATTTATTTAAACTCTAGGTGAGACTGGATTCAGGCTTCTAGGGTTTTTGATTGTCTTTCTTTTGCTGTAGGTTTCTTCCTTTGTCTTTCACCTCAGAGTTTCTTTTCTACGAGGGAAAATGGCTTCTGGAGGCTTCGACTTCATTCTGCTGGAATTCTAGTTCGAGCTAATAGAGAGGGATGTGGTGTTGTTTTATGAGTAGTTTTAGATCCCTCCAGTGTTCCAACTGAGAATACCGAGGTTGAATATCGAGTTTGCCATCCCCCCCAGGTTGGATAAGCCTCTATAAAGAGTACTTTCAGGCTGGGCTGAAGCTTCCTCTCCATCCCTTCTTTATAACTCTTCTTCAATTTCTTTAAATATTGTCATGTTCGATAGTTCCGAACTCATGGTGGCATATCTGCAGTTTTACCGTAGTGTGAGTATTGACTGGGATTGATCCCAGCATCATACTTTTTTGCTCTTTCTTCAACCTCAAGAGGTATCCTGGATCATGCAGGTGGTGGTATGTGTCACGACGAAAGTAGAAGAATGTTTGCCCGTAGATCCAGGATGCTCCTTCTGCTATCTATGATTGGAAAGAGTATTTTATCTTCATCTCTCAGACGTCAGGAGAGGATTGGGGGCTCGTCGCTTGAGGTGAACCCCAAGAGGATGTATTGAAAGAGCCCTCATTAGATCAGTGCTTGAGGTAGGAGGTGGAGACCTTACGTGACTTTAAGGTTCTGATGCTAAAGGAGCTTCTATTAGTGCAGACATTGTTTAATGTTGACATCAGCTAGGTCAGTCCTTAAGGTGAGCACAAGTTGCCTGCCTCAAAGCTGTATGCTTTTTTTTAAATGCTAACCACTTGATCGCTTTAGTTGCAGAGATGGATCTAAATTTGCTGAAGAAACTGGAGCAGAAGGCCAACCAAAAAAGGACAGCAGCACCTGCGGTGGCCAGAGCACCCGCATCAAGATTAAAAGTTTCTCAATGCCACCGACTTTCGAGTCAGAGGGACCCGAACCTCTTTTCTCCAATGACTTTAGAGTCATGAGGGTTCGCTTGAGCTTAGCATCTTCGGTCTCTGATGGGGATCAAAGAAGCCAAACAGGTCGAGCCCCCGAGGAAGCAACTCTGAGCCTACTAGAAGAAGTAATTCTGAGCCTATCGGTCCCTCAAGTTGTCAATCTTTCCCTAGAAGAGGCATTAGCCGAGGTAGCTAAGGCTTCTGGGGCCACGCCAGCTGGCCTAAAGCTCGAGAATTTGACTTTGGAGGATTATAAGATGGTGCATGAATTGTTCATCAGGATGCTCTTCTCGGCTAACGCAAATAAGCTGCTAGCCTCATCATGTGGGGCAACAAGAAAAAGAGCTGTGAAGTGCTTCATCTAGGTAAATTGAAGTTCCAGCAGTGTTTTATTTATTATAAGCATACGCTTGTGATATTATTGATAAGAGGCTTTCTTTCTTCAACAGCTCATCCATTATGTGAATGAGTATATGGAGCACTTCGTGAGGTTTCGACAAAGATGAGGAAGCATAAGTCCGACATCGAAACACTCAAAGTCACAAAGGATAATGCCAAAATGGAGGCTAGAGAGGCCTCCATAAGGGCCGATGCTACCATGAGAAGGCCTGAAGACGTCGAAGCGGCCCTGAGAGGAGCTGTAGAAGAAATTCTTGGTGCTAGGCATCTAAGAAGCATAAGCAGTGAGAATAAAGAAGCTTGAGGCCCTCCTAAAGAAAATAAAGTCATGATCGAGGCAGCAGAGAGGAAGATAGCAGAGGCTGCCTCAAAGGCCGTTGAAGATTTTCAAACATCAGAAAAGTACAATGATGAAAAGATCAAGTTTGCTGCTGATGCTTATATCGATGGGAAGTAGCTGGTCCGAGATAGGATTGCTGTCAAGTATCCAGAATTAGATCTGAATTTTTTGGGTGAAGTCTAGGAGCCCACTGCAGTCGATGCACCCCCTGATGGACACTCCCGCACCAGATGCTACTCGTTAGACTTTCTATTTCTTTTCTTTTTACTTGAACCTTTCAAAGTCATTGTAAAATGTTTAAAAAATGAATGAAGTTTATTTTTTTCATACTGTCTATTTTTTATTTATGCTCGTGTATTTTTATTCAACACACAGAGATAGTTTCGATCTAAGAAACTTAGAATTATCCCAACTTGATTCAATTCTGACCTAAGGAATTTAGATGAATGCATTCTAGCTTAAGAGAGATAGAACTGATCCGAGTGAAGGAACTTCAATAAAAATGGTTCTGACCAAAGGAACTCTAGTTCTGAATAAAGGAACTTGGTTCCCAACAAGAAAATCTCAGCAGCAATAGTTTTGAACAAAAAATTTTGGTTTCAAATAAAAGAACCTCAGTGGCAATAGTTCGAATAAAAAAATTTGGTTCTGAATAAAGAACCTTAGCAGTAACAGTTCTGAATAAAGAAACTTTGATGGAGCTCATTGGACAAGAGCTTTGGCCTTTTATACCACTTTTATGTTCAAACATGAGTTGATGAATCCAAAAATTCATATATATATAACAAAATAATATTACAGCATCACTGATAATACATACGTAGATTGGTTGAATTCCATAGCTTGAGAAGTGGAGTCCCATCGAGTTGCTTCAATCGACAGGTCTCTGGGCATACCACTTTGTCCACCTGATAAAGACCTTCTCAGTTGGGTGATAGCTTTCCTTACTCAGTGCACTGTGAAACTTCAGCTTGTCGCAACAACAGATCGCTAGCTCGAAATTCTTTGGCCTTGACCCGGGCATTATAATACTTAGCTATCCTTTGGTGATAGGCAGCCATTCTAATGGCGGTGTGTTTTCTGCTTTTTCAATCAAGTCGAGGTTAGCTCGAAACCATACTGAGTTGGTGTCTTCATTATACTTATCGACTTTGAGGAATGGAAGCCCAAACTCTATGGATATAACTACTTCAGTCCCAAATGCAAGATTGAAAAGAGTTTCGTCGGTTGGGAGCCCCTGAGTGGTTCGATAAGCCCATAACACATGATGGAGCTCATCTGTCCATGACCCCCCTGTCTGATCCAATCCAGCCTTTAAGCCCTATAAGAGAGTTCTATTGATTACTTCCACCTCTTTATTTGCCTGTGGGTGACCTACCGATGTGAAGTGATGTTCTAGTTCATTATTTTCATATAATTCAAGGAGTCAAGCACCACTGAATTACCTGTTATTGTCTGTAATCTTCCTACAAGCCAATCGAAATTTGCCCTACAAGCCAATCGAAAAGAATATGCCCTATAAGCCAATCGAAATTTATATTTGATGAGTTTTCTTGTAATCTTCCAGACTTATGTATTGA
>KE507360.1:112116-122447 GCA_000441515.1 Elaeis oleifera
GATTGGCTTATAGGGCACTCTTCTTTCAGATCGATGACCCTCGAAGGACAGAGTTAGAATTGTTTCAATCCATCGAAGGAGTTTCGATGATATTGTGATAGGGATCATAATATATCTCACTACTAGACAGAATGAAACCTATAGGATCACACACAAAAGAGAGTCTTGTTCAATTAGATGATTGATCAATAATTATGAATCGTTGAAGGGTATAATCGTCAATGTAATTGATGAATAACCTCATGCAAAAGTTGTAATTAAGTAATTTGCTAAGTATTAGTGAATTGTAGGAAGATAGTTAGCAATTGAATTACTAATTGGCTCAATTTAATTGAGCAATAAAGTTTGGATCAAGTCTAATTGAATTAGATTTAGTTTGACATGGATTGGATTTGATTAGATTAAGCTTGAATGCAAAGGAGACTAATTCCTGATTTGATCAAAACTTCGGTTCAATTAATTTCTAATTAGATTAGAAATTTATTAAGGAGATTAGGTTCCTAATTGGATTAGGTTCTATCCTCTCCTTGGGTCAAACCAAATCAGATTTGGATTGAGATCAAATAAAAAACCCTTGAGCTCCAACTCCCTAGGACTCTCTCTCCTTGCACATGCCCTAATGTCCATAGTAAAATATCTCATGCAAAAGTGCTTTGGTGTGAGAATGTTTGCATGAATAGGGAGGGCTCAGAAAGAGGGTTAGCAGTATTGCTTGGTGACTCATCATCCTTATCTTCTTCCTAATTTGAATTTGCTGCAAATCAAAAGAAGAGGATAAGAAGAAACAAATCATGGGATTTTGGAAAGTTATGTGGTGCCAACCTATCCCTTTGTTAGATTTGTACTCTAGAAGTCAATTGTTGGCGGACACATTTTATAATTCCTAGGTTTAAATATGTACTTGTACTTTTTATTATCAATAAAGAGTTTTTTCATTCCAATCATGTTTATGTGTCTATGATTTATCTTAGAAATTAATAAAGATGATTTTTATATATTCTCAATGTGTTGAGAATTTGAGACATATATTAATTAGTGTTTAATTTTTAAATACTTTCGATCAAAAGATTTTTACAGAGGACAGTGATCAATCCATTCAAAATCAATGCACAGTTCACCTCCTTTGTGGGTAGATGAGTCTCAAGTCTGCAGTGTAGGGACATTGAGGTGAGGGTGCGGATGGTTGTTAGAGAATAACTTACACTGAGTATGATCAACACGAGAAACTATATGGATGTCTACTCACTCGTCAGTGATCTTCTCTATGATGTAGTGGTGGGAGTGGTCCTTTGACCTATGGTATCATTAGCTATTCACAGCGAGACTACTGAGTTTGACTGCATGTTCCCTTGGTCCCTAACCATTCAGGTCTTTGCTGTGTATGTTGGGTTGAGTAGGTTCAGGTTCGCTGTTTGGAGTAGGATGCACTTAGATCAAATCTATCGACCTTGATAGAAAAGAAGAAGTCCTATGCAATTCACGAGACTGAGTTCAAAAGTATTTGGTCAAAGTAAGTGTGAATACTAGAAAAGAGTTTTCACGTGATTCACAAATGAACTCAAGTCGAACCAATCTAGCATATGACTGATAATGAGGTCTGACGAGTTCTCCATGACCTCCGTTAAGTTGGGACTTATGATAGAAGGACTGAATCATATGATAACTGCACCAAGGGTTCATACTTTCATTCTACTGGATTGCCACTACATACTGCTAGGTGTCACTAGTAGATTATGAGACTCATCGGATGTCGTCTTGATGATCGATGACCTTTGAAAGGTAGAGTTGGAATTGTTTCAACCCATCGAAAAGAGTTTCGATGATATTGTGATGGAGATCATAATATATCCCACTACGAGATAGAATGAAATTTATGGGATCACACATTAAGAGATTTAATCTTGAATTTATCAATTAAATTTATGAAGTTCTAATTAGATTGAGATTTATTAAAATCCTATTAGGTTTAAGAGAACCATACTGGCACATTATTAAACCTAATTCTTCTTGAGACTTCGATTGGATCAAGTCTATAGCCTTGAACCTAACCTAAATCCATTTGAATTTAACTGGATGCCTAATAGTGAGCCTAAGAGGATTGGATTAGGTTAATTAGTTGGCTAAATTATCTCCTTATTATCTATTCATATCCCCTCATTATCTCTTAGTGTTGTGTGGAATTATTGAAAACATTTGTGGCGCCCTCCTCCTTTTATGGCAGGACCAAGGGGCGCCAACCTTTGGATAATGTGAGAGGGGCCCACCCCCTCTTATGGATGGGCATGGAAGGAGAGAGAGAGAGGGGCCACGCCCCCTCTCATGTGCTAAGAAACCCTAAAGGGGTGCCAAGTGTTGGCGCCCCATCTACCTGCCCTACATGACATGAGGTGCCCACTCAGATTACCTTATTTGATTGGGTGCCCCATGTGCTTGCCAAAAGGGCTGATTACCTACCAATTAAGTTGATTTATTGAAAAAAAATCAGATTAAAAGGTAAAATTTTTTGAGATAAGGATGTACCTTTTAAGTTAATTGGTTTCTCTTTTGGATCAAGGTAGAATCTATTTAAAGAGGTCTCTTAGAGTTTAGTGGTTGTAGAATTTTGTGAAACAAAAATTCTTCTCTCCTTCTCCATGCCACTCCCTCTCTTCCTCTTCCCTTTCCACGCCCAAAGGTTGGGAATCCCACTTTTCTACATGCCAAGGTTGAGGAGATCTTCTTCTATAACGAGGAATGAGGAGAAGAAGGCTGCAGACCAAAAAGTTGATTTCGCAGTCTAGATGGAGTTGATCGAGATTCTAAAGACTGAGATCTTACTTAGAGAAGAAAGATCTACGATTAGAAAAAGATTCAAGGTTGATCTCGATGGATACCTGTAGAGTCGGACACATGTGCAGCTCGAGGACCTTCGAAGAAGTGATCATTGGTAGCAATGAATTTCTATCCGTGTAAAGGTATTGAAATTTGATCTCATCCTAACTTTAACTTTCAAATTATATGTATGTTCTTTCTCCTGGGCTTGGGTAGGATTAGATAAGATCTAATACATATGGGATTAAAGCATTTAACCTAATTATTTTTTTGCTGCGATTGTAAAGATTTTTGAAATCTACACATGCACCCTACCCGACTTTCAACAAATCCTTCTCATATGCTCTCTTTCTTGAGTTGTCAGATAATCCCTCTTCGAAAGAAAAATTTCATAGCCTATCGAGAGATAGCCTTTTTTTGAAATTCTCCATACTGAACCACTTCAGCATGGTATTTATGTACATAAACTGGGACAACCTAAGCAACCTTCTCAATCTATCTCTATATATCTTCATCCCAAGGATGTAGGATGTTTCTCCTAAGTTCTTCACGAAGAACTGAGATGACAGCCAAACATTTATTCCCTGTAATGCAGGGATGTCATTATTGATTAAGAGAATATCATCTACATACAAAATAAGAAATACAACTATAGAACCGTTTGCCCACTTGCAGATGTAAGATTTTTCTCTGTTTCTAATAAAGTCATATGTTCTGATCACCTTATCAAAATATATGTTTCAACTCCTACTTGCTTACTTCAATCCATAAATGGATCTCTATAGCTTGCACACCTTAGACTCTTCTATGGTTGTGAAACCTTTAGGTTTATCATATACACCTCTTCTTCCAGCTCTCCATTCAGAAAAGCTATTTTCACATCTATTTGCCAGATTTCATAGTCTAGATGTGCCGCTATCGTAAGCATAATCCGAATGGATTTGAGCATTGCCACAGAAAATATGTCTCGTCATAGTCAATATCATAACGCTAACAATATCTCTTGATAATCAAATAGATTTTATAGGTCTCCACTTTTTCATTTGCATCCCTCTTTTCATAAAGATCCACTTACATCTAATAGATTTTACCCCTTTAGGAGGGTCAACTAATGTCCATACATCATTGACCTTCATGGACTCTATTTCGGATTTCATGGCTTCAAGTCACTTATCGAAATTGGATCTCTGCATCGCATCTATATAGGTGATCGGATCCTCGTCATTCTCATCGAGCTCAACAGGATCACCGTCTCGGACCATAAAACATAGTATCTGTCCAGCTGACGTGGTACTCTATTGGATCGCCTCAAAGGTGGTTCCACATTGAGCTCCAGATTTGATCTAATCAAATCCAGTTCAGGTTCAGTCACTAGTGTCGGTTCATCTACCTATCGAACTTCATCAAGTTTAACTTAGAGGCATTAGTTCCTTCCCTAAGGAACTCCTTTACCAAAAGACTATCTTAAGGCTGACGAACATCTTTTGTTCATCAGTAAGGTAAAGTAATAAACCCTCATTTTCTTGAGGTACCCTACAAATAATACTTATCGGATCTAGGTCTGAGCTTGTCAGTCTGTAATCCTTTGACATAATCTAGACATCCCCAAATCTTAAGATAAGAGAGGTTCGGCCTACACCCTGATCATATCTCGTATGGTATTTTACTAACTGACTTGCTTGAAATATTATTGAGCATAAAATAGGCTATCTCAAGTACATATCTCCAAAAAAAGATCAACAGACTCACAAAATCTATCATAGACTAAACCATGTCCAACAGGATTCGATTCTTCTTTTTTGAGATGCCATTATACTGTGGTGTCCCTGGAGGGATCTATTGTGAGAGAATCTCATTCTTTCCTAAATACGTCAGAAATTCACTGAAGAGATATTTACCTCCTTGATCCGATCGAAGAGTTTTAATACTCTTCTCAGTTTGTTTCTCTACTTCATTATAAAATTATTGGAACATTTTAAATGATTCAGACTTGTGTTTCATCAAATAGACATACCCATACCTAGATAGGTTGTCTGTAAATGTAATGAAATAGTGATATCTACCTATCGCACTTTTGTTCATAGATCTACATACATCAGTATGTATTAAATCTAGAACATCACTGGCTCTTTCACTTTTTTAGTAAAAGGTGATTTAGTCATCTTCTTAAAAAGACAAGACTCACAGATCGGTAATAATTCATAATCATTAATGTTCAGGATACCTTTTAAGCTAACCTATTTATCCTATTCTTGTTAATGTGACCGAGCCTATAATGTTAAAGATAAGCATCCATGACATTATCTAACTTAGGATATTTATTTGAAGTGTACATTACGCTAACAGACAGTGATAGAATATAGATGTCATTTCTTAATTATCCTTGCATTATTGTAATACCATTTATAATGATATCACAATAATCATTGTTTGTTGATAAACTATAACCATCTTTGGCCAAAAGACCAACAGAGATTATATTCATTAAGAAAGATGGATAATAGTGACAATCATTCAAATAACACTATTAAAATTGAAAACAAGTTTGATAATTTTCAAAGCTAGAATTGGAACCTGACTTTCATCTCCAACATTCAGGAATCTATCGTCATTCTCAAATTTTCTACCAACTTGAAGTCCTTGTAACAAATTGCAAATATGAACTGGACTTTCAGTATCCAATACCTAAGTAGTAGTATCACATATATAAAATTATAAGGTATTATCAGATAAGTACCTTGATCCGTAACTAATTGCTCGTTTCTCTTTGGCCTATTTGGGTCAAAGTCTGTCTGACTTAGTTCAGCCTTAGACACTCATCTAGTTTGGGCTCAAGATCAATTTCAGCTTCTGATACTGGCTATTAAAGTTGGATCCAATAAGCTCATCACTATCAAACAGTGTGTGGAGTGACAATTTACTAGCCATAACTGTATAAAAAAAAATCAAAAGCCTAATTAGTACATGAATTTTAAGCCTAAAGATTTTGATTTTAGTCTAAAAGGTTCTCCACTATTTTATGAATTGATAGCCTCTATCTTCAATTTAAGAAATTATCTTAATTTTTTAGCAGGTACTAGAATCCACACAAACTGCATACAGATCTGAGTATGGCTCGGCCAACCCATATGAATCTATGGTAGGTTCTCAACCAATTATTATCCAATAATTTTAATAATTAATTTTGCCTCAGATTTCATTTCAGTAGACTAAGGACCTCCACTGAAAGTTCCAGTTAGGTCCAACCATTAACATGAATCTACTCAGTGATTCTAACTAATAAATAATCAAGCTCGAGAATGGCTCGGACAATCCAACCATTCATCAGATAGTATAGTAGAGTCATCATATAATAAATGATAATTCCATCATTCAGAGAAACACTAGGCGTAAGGTGTCTCTAGTGTCAATCTGAAATAATGGACTCAATACCATTTACCTTAATGGAAGGCTATGATCTAGTTATCCCCATAACCAGCTCACTTTTATAGACCTAATAATTTAAAAATTTGGTTAACACAATTTAAGAAATTAAAGACACAGACCAGCTAATCATAATCCTCCCTCTGACTTCACCAAGTCAGATCAGGGTGGACTAGAAACAAGACGGTCCAATTGATAAGTCATCAATCCTCCCACTGACTTCACCAAGTCATGAAGAGGATTCAAATAAATCAAATTAGGGGCATCTAAATCAGTTGAACCAATTTTCTAATTAGCATGAATCAATCCCTAATCATTAAGTAATCTAATCTAAATATGATTCACTATGTTGGTCAGGTAAGTGAGATCGGTGGGAGGGATATACCATTAACTCATTATAGACTCAATCTATAGGACTAGCTCCCAATTAATGACTATCGATCAAGACTATCAAACTTACCTTAAACACCAACAGATTAATCAGTTTCAACTTGATCAACTTATAGATTTGGGTTCGACCACTGAGCTAGAGATGAAAGTCCATTTGGATCTAATCAAAGATATGGACTTGACTAACTACAACTATTGTATTGGCTCTAGAAAATTTTGATTTAATCAAATTTCTCTTTTTAGTCTATTTAATCTTTGATTCTAACCCTAGGGTCTAACCCAACTAGGAGGACCTGATCAAACTAACCCATAAATCCATCACCCATATTTATACAAAATAACATTAGATTTTAATTTATAATTCTAGATCTAATTGGTTCAACCTAATTCTCAATTAAGTTTGGGACTGACATAGGTTGGGTTCAATATTTGAAAATAGTTTCAAATTTTATAAAATATTTTAAAATAAATTTCATGCATGATTATTTAGATCTCTGATACCAATTGAAGAAAAACTAGACAGTACCATACATATATTTTAAAATTTTTGATAGCGAAAGCATTAGATTAAACTATTTAATCTAACTAACATACATGAGATCTAATCTAGACCACCAACCCAGGATCTATAACATGATTAATATGCATTTAAAATGAAATAAATAGGAACTTGCATCGATCACATTGATGCCCTAGATCAGATCTAATCATTAGATCTGATCTTGTCTTGATCTAATGAGTTCAAAACTCATTATCTTTATGTGGTCGATGAACACTGCTGTTGATCATGTGGATCTAAGGTTCTGCTGGTCGCTCGCAGCCGCACAAGATGTCCAACCTCTATGAATCATCCACATGAAGCCCTCGAACATTGATCAATCTTTCTAATGTTGAGTTTCAATGGCACAGTGGAATATAGTTTCAAAATTTTACCATACATTTAACTATTTGAAAATAAGTTTTAACAATTAAAACATGACTATCGGAACCCAAGCCTTAGGAACTCCTTGATGATTACAATCAAACATTCAAGCATGCAATAAGGTAAGAGATTATACTATCCTGAAGATGAGGATCTGATGAACAGGTAACAGAGTAATTTTCATAAGACTCCAAAGTAGAAGCCTTCCAACGGTGATCCATACAGGACAGATTAAGGTTTTTCCAATTCGATGTAATGCTACAGCCATCTTCACAAATCCACTGCCGATCGTCCTTCTCAAGAATGGATTGCACCACTACCTGTATGCCTTTCTACCCTCTATCAAAATCACACCAGAGAAGCTTTCTCAAAAGTTCTCACCACACAAAAATCAGATTAAGATGTTCAACATTTGAACAATCTGAATCTTAGGACAAGCATCACATGCTTTCCAATTTTTCTTGTCTTCCTTTCTATTTTCTCTCCCTTTTCTTATCTTTTCTCAAACTTTTTTTTATCTTTTTCCTCTCATTCTCACACCTAATATCAGCCAAAAATGGGATGTCTCAACCTGATGTTGCACCTCCTTTAAATAGGAAAGAAAGGGGCACTACCTACTTCCAAGGGATGCCAACTCTTGGTGTCTCTTATTCCTCACGCGGTGGTTTCCAATAAATCACCATATTTAATTAGCATGTGGAGAAGTTTGGGCGCAGAAAGACTCTTTCATCTCTTAGTCTCATAATTTTAGGCATGTAAGAATTAAGAGGTGTGGGAGAAAATAAATTCGGTGCATCAACTTCCCACGCAATGTCCCATGGTTTCCTACAAAGAATAAGCTCTTCATATAGAAGTTATTGGGTGTGGAAGAGCCTTCATGCAGAAGGACTCCTCCACTTCTGTGCCAACATATCCCAAGATGCCATCTCATGGTGTGAGAAACAAAGGATCACGTGAAATTAAAGGAAAGAGGTTAAGATACTTTGTTAAGGACTCTCCTTCTTAACGCAAATAGGTGTGGCACCATATTATTTTTTGGCATGTGGATAGGTGTGGAGGTAGATAAGATTAGCTGAAATACTTTCAAAACTAATTAGTTAAGCCATCTCATGACTTAAGGATTGAACCTAATCCCATTAGGTCAAGGCAACAAGTTTAGGATTAGCACAAACACCTTTGCACTAAACCTAATTGGGAACTTGGGTTAATCCATGTGCTAGCAATTTAATTAACCCATAGGATTTACAATAAATCTAAATAGATTAGATCAAGATCAAATCTCTATTGTGTGTGACCCATTGGGTTCCATATCTACCCAGCAAAAGACTTAGGCTCATGACCTAATCCAAATAGGTCAATCCAAATGCATCAATTAATCAAAATATTTCTAATTAATTTTAAATTAAACTCTTTTAATTCTTGTAAGTTCATAAGTCAAGATTGATGTTTAGTAATGTATCATGACTATCCAGAAAATATAGAATTTGATGCCAAAATTATCCTTCCGTGATGAGTTATCGTGCAATTCAATCCTTTGATCACACAACATCCCAGACAGGCCATGAGTATGAAATCATATCAAGTCCAAATACCTATCCATATGTATCTCGATCTAATGATGATGACTCGATTGATGAATCAGTAAAATTTTTCTACTGTTCATCTTTGCTTTGGCTAGAGACTCAGAGTCATCATCCTATGAGATCATATAGGATGTTCTCTCCTCTTACAAGGAGTAACTGATTCCATATTGACCACTCACAACCTCTATGCATACTTCACCAAATCCAAGATATCCCACACATATCTCAAAGTGACATGTTAGAAATAAATCAAAGTAAGAATCTATATACACAAGGTACTATGGTGATCTCAGGTCAAAGATCGCTTACACCACTCCCACTAGAGAACCATCTGTCAACATACTGTAAGGCTATATCAGATGTTCTCTCTATGGATCAATTCAGTAAACTCATTCTCTAATGAGTACCTACATCTTTATATTAGTGTCACCATACAAGTGATTGTGAGATTAAACACCCTCTCCATTGAGCATACATAGGATGTACCAGTCTTACCGGCATCATCGATCTCTAACTCGATGATCCAACGATTAAAATATTTAGATTGAGACTATCAAGATTTTAGATCTCACTGGTATGATCTCATCATGTCCCTAAATCATTGTCCTAATCTATGGGGTTCATCATAATCATAAAATATGATGCAGCAAATGATAAAACATAATACCTCACAAATAAATAATCAATGTCATGCAAATGAGCAAAAAGATAGCACAAAAAAATCCCATCGCATCACCCATGCGATTGGCTTGTAGAGTCCTATTCTTTCAATCTCCCACTTGTACTAAAGCCAATCACCCCTGTACCTGATGCCCTGCAATCAAGGTGGCGAATACACTGCTGCTGTATTAAGGCTTAGTGAATTGGTCTATTATGTAATTCTTTATATCAAATTATTTTATGATCTAATCATGAATGAGGTGAAAGTGTTATAGGATGTGCATAGATTTCAGGTGAGACCACACCCAACTCAGTGATGAACCCTTTCATCAGGCAACTTTCATTAGCAATCTTTACTAACAGTAAATAACTGAGTCAAATACAGTTTTCTATTTGGAACTCTTTCAATTCACTGCTCTTCTAGTACTCCTCAAGTACTTAAGAATACTTTTCACATTTTTTTCAATGATCCTATCATGGATCTGCCTGAAATCAATGATTATGCACAAGTCATAAACCACATCAAGCTTGGTACATTGAAT
>KE507361.1:90509-102452 GCA_000441515.1 Elaeis oleifera
GAGGTACCCTATAAAATTATACTTATCAAACCTAGATCCAAGCTTGTCGATTTGTAATCATTTAACATAAGTCGGACACCCCAGACCTTGAGGTAAGTGAGGTTCGTTCTACGCCCTTATCATATCTCATATGATATTTTACTAACTGATTTGTTCAGAATATTATTGAGCACAAAATAGGCTATCTCAAGTGCATATCTCTAAAAAGAGATCGACAGACATGCAAACCCCATCATGGATCGAACTATGTCCAACAAGGTTCGATTCTTCCTTTCTGAGACACCATTATGCTGTGGTGTCTCTAGAGGAGTCCATTGTGAGAGAATCTCATTCTCTCCAAGATAGGTCAGAAATTTACTGGAAAGATATTCACCCCTCGATCAGATCAAAGAGTTGTAATACTTTTTTTAATTATTTCTCTATTTTATTATGAAATCGTTTGAACATTTCAAACGATTCGGACTTGTGTTTCATCAAGTAGAAATATCCATACCTAGATAGATCATCTGTGAATATAATGAAATAGCTATACCCTCCTCTAACACTAATGTTCATAGGTCCACATACATCACTATGTATTAGACCTAGAACTTCACTAGCTTATTCATCTTTTTCAGTAAAAGATGACTTAGTCATCTTCTCAAGAAGAAAAGACTCACAGGTCGGCAATGATTCACAATCATTAATATTGAGGATATCCTCTTGTGCTAACCTATTTATCCTACTCTTGTTAATGTGACCGAGCCTACAATACCAAAGATAGGCATCTGTGATATTATCTAACTTTGAGCATTTATTTGGAGTGTACAATACACTCACAGGCTGTGATAAAATATAGATGCTATTTCTTAATTATCCTCATATTATTGTAACATCATTCATAATGATATCACAATAATCATTCTTTATTGATAAACTATAACCATCTATGGTCAAAAGGCCAACAGAGATTATATTCATCAAGAAGATGGACAATAGTGGCAATCACTTAAATGACATTATTAGATTTGAAACAAGCTCGATGACTCCTAAAGTCAGAATTGGAACTTGACTTCCATCTTTCACATTTAGGAATCTCTCACCGTTCTCAAATTTTCTACTAACTTGAAGTCTTTGCAATGAATTGTATATATGAACTGAACTTTCAATATCCAATATCCAGATAGTAGTATCACATATAGAAAATTACAAGGTGTTATTATATAAGTATTTTGACCAGCAACTAATTGCTCGTTTCTCTTTAGTCTATTTGGGTCATAGTCTGCTTGACTCAGTTCAGTCCTAAACTTTTTAGCTAGATTGGGCTTAAGATCAATATTCAACATCTGATACTGGCTATCAAAATTAGATCCAATAAGCTCATCACTCTCAAATAGTGAGTGGAGCGACAAATTGCTAGCTATTTTGAAAAAAAGAAAATACAGACCTAATTAGTATATGAATTAATTAAGCCTGAAGATATGGACTTTAGTATAAAGGTTCTTCCATTATTTTATATGAATTGTTAGCCTCTATCTCCAATTCAAAAAATTACTTTAATTCTTTAGTGGGTACTAGAATCCACACAGATTGCATATAAGTCCGATTATGGCTCGGCCAATCCATATGCATCTATGGATAGATTTTCAATTAATTATTTTTCAATAATTTTAGTAATTAATTTATCTCAAGTTTCATTTCAGTAGGCGATGGGCCTCCACTGAATGTTTTGATTAGGTCCAACCATTAACATGAACCTACCTAGTGATTCTAACTAATGAATGATCAGGCCCGAGTATGGCTCGACCAACCCAACCATTCATTAGATAGTAAAATAGAGTCATCATATGATGAATAATAATTTATTATTTAGAAAATATCAGATGGATGGCGCCTGTAATGTCAATCAGAATAATGGATCTATTACTATTTATCTTAATGGAAGGCTATGATCTAGTTATCACTATAACCAGCTCATTTTATGGTCCTACTAATTTAAAAATTTGATTAACATAATTTAACAGAATTAAATATATAGATCAGCTAATCTCAATCCTCCTACTGACTTCACCAAGTCACATCAGGTGGACTAGAATAAATCGGTCTAACTAACAAGTCAGCAATCCTCCCACTGACTTCATCAAGTCATGATGAGGACTAAGATAAGTCAAACTAGGAGTACCTAAATTAGTCACAACTAATTTTTAGTTTGCATGGATCAAACCCTAATCGTTAAGTGATCTAATCAAAATATGATTTACCATGTTGGTCATGTAAGTGAGATCGGTGGGAGGGATATATCTTTAACTCATCATAGATCCAATCTATGCGAGTAGCTCCTAATTAAAGATCACCAATCAAGACTACCAAACTTATCTTAGACACCAACTGGTTAATCAGTTTCAACTGGATCACCTTATGGATTTGGGTTCGACTGCTGAGCTCAAGATCAAAGTTCATTTGGGTCTAATCAAAGATATGGACTCGACCAACTACAACTATTGTATTGGCTCTAGAAAATCATAATTTAATCTAATTTCTTTTTTAGTCCATTTAATCTTTGATTCTAACCTTAGGGTCTAACCCAATTAGAAGGATCTGATCAAGCTAACCCATAAACCCATCACCCATATTTTATGCGAATGATATTAGATCTTTAATTCATTATTCTAGATCTAATATATTTAACTTAATTCTCAATTAAGTTTCAAATTATGGGTAGCAGTTTGATATTTAAAATAATTTAATTTATAAATATTTTATAATTAATTTTTATGCATGATTATTTAGATCTGAACTTAAATTGGCTCACCTCTGGATTGAGCTGACTCATTACAATGGGTCAACTAAGTTTTGAGACTTAGTTGACTCATTGATGATGAATTATAAATCATAATTTCAGTATATTTTATTGACTCAACTCAATAAAAATTGAGCTGACTAACCAAGATCCTGAGTCGACTCAAACAATATTGAGTCGACTCAATAGGCGAAGTACAAGAATTATACTAATTTTAGATCAAAATAATTCTATATAAATAGTCATAAAATTAATCATAAATTATTTTAAAACTATTCTAAATATGTTTATGATTCTAGATTTTATTTATAAAGATTAGATGCAACTACTTTTCATATAATGTATCACATACACAATCCTAAGATTTTACAGAAAAGTAAAGCTTTCTTTTCACATTCATCTTCATAAGATTTAATCACAATAGAATCCCTACACATTATAAGAGGATCCAATTGAATAGAAAAAGAGAGATCTAATCTCTATTACCTCCTATGACTGGACGGCTTGATGACAAACCCGATCCGATTACTTCGTTACTTAGATCATTTAATCTAAGTAACTTAAATTTAATCTAATTATTTTAGATCTAATTATTATATTTTAATCATATCAAAATTAGATAATAATCATCATAAATTAATTTTATATGCTTCAATTTAAAATTAAATTTTATAACGATCAGCATAAACTAGGATAATTTTTGCATTGTAAGGGGTAAACCTTACAGCAGGACAACCTTATATCAGTTTGTGCAATTTGATCTATAACTTATTACAGATCTAAATATCATATATCAAATTTAATCTAAATTAAATTATACATCTAAATGCATATAATATCATGTCATATAGAACCCGCTCTGATACCACTGCTGGGATGCGCAGGGATTTTATGCATATATTTCAAAATTTTTATAGCGAAAGAATATTAGATTAAACTATTTAATCTATAAATATATGTATAATATCTGATCTTAAAATTTTAATAAATAAATTTATGACATAAATTTATATGTATAAAATTTAAATTTAAAATAACAAGTATGTGAATAAAAAAATCAGCATGCTGTGATGGATCTAATCTACCACAGTGAGGGTTTCGAACCCAATACCTGAGTATGGGTAGTCAAAGTCTACGATCAAGAATGTAGATCTAGAAGTCCTCTCTAATTGTTCACAGTCGCACAAGCATTCGACCTCTACGGATGGTCCACACGAAGCCCTCAGACCGATCAGCCCTCTACGGGAGTGCTAGCTCGCACAATCGACTTTTGATGGCAGATCTGATTTGATCTCCTTCTTCAATCACCTCGAACCTTTCTAATATCGAAGATAGATCAGAAGAGGATGCTAGATGATAGAGAAAATTAGATGAAGATTCTCTTCTCTTTGATTTTTCCTTACCCGAAAATCCTAGAATGATTCTAGGTCTCTCATCCGAGAGGAGATAGATCTCCTCCTTTAAACATGCCAAGAAGGTAGAAACCCACCCCAAACCTCATGCCCCAAAAGAGATATTTGGCCCCTCTTTTCTCTGCTATCTCACGGTAAAACCTTGAGAGTTATGGCACACAAAAAGATCTCATCCTTTTATGTTAACCGGCATCATCAGATTAGGCAGGATAAAAACCAGAGTTTGTAGTAATTCAAACTCTTTTGAATTTCAATTAAACTCCAACTTTCTCTAATCCTTATCTGACAAAAAAGGGCCGACCAGAGAGTTTGGAAATGGAAATCAATCAGAAGCTATTCCTTTTATCGCAAAAGCAGATACCTTCACAAGGGTCGGCGGGTGGGTAGATAAGGATAAGAAGTTTGATGCAAATTCAAGTCCCACTTGAACTCAAACCAAACAACCAATACCTATCCAAAGTGGGTGACAAAAGGGGTGTTAGCTTTTGGTTTCTACACAAACTATTTGTGCGATGAGATATGGCATGTAACTTTCTGGGTGGCGTAAGGGAGAGAGAGTTTCATTCATTTGGGACTCTAGGATTTAGCCAATTAGATTTCTTTCAAGTCTAATTCAATTAGATCCAAATAAATATGATGAACGTAATCTAATTAAGCTCCTATAACCTCAATTAAACTTGATCAAATCAGTAAATTAATTAAGTCATAGATCCGATCAAATCTGGATCAATTCTCCCTTACCGATTAGGTCATCTCATAACATAATGAGACCTAACCTTATTGAATACAATTCAATCAGACTTGATCTAGACATTAATGCTCAATCAAATTGATTTAATTAGTGATCTAATCACTAACTAATCTTCCATTAATGATAGAGTCCCAGTCCAGTGGGACTCTTCACCAGAGTCCCTGTTTAGTGGAACTCTTCACCAGAGTCCCAGTCCAATAGGACTCTTTAGATCAACCATCTGATCAGAGAGGAACTTCTAATGTGCGTGACCCCATAGGTTTGAACCTAAGTCGATAGCACAGAAATAGATTCCTATACCAATTAGAGTAACTATCTAGCAATGGTATCCGACGTCTGGATAGGCTGAATGTATGCAAAGCAACACTCAAGAACTTATTTGGATACAGTTATCATATAATTCATCCCTTTGACCCTTGATGCTAGGATGACTTAGAGTTTAAACTATCAACTCTTAACAGTACATCCATTATATGTCTCAACTTAACAAATCCTATGACTCCTCACAAGGACTACTCTGGTCAAGGTCTTACTAAATTGAAACACAAAGCATTCTCTCTAATCTCTTGAAGTGGTCAATTCCATCTTAACTCATGCACCGACTTCACAAGTACTTAACTGTGTCTAAAAATCTTTCGATTCTGAATTAAAAATTCAGGTAGTCTGGCATCAAAGCACAATGAGTTGCTTGCAAGTAACCATAGTAATTTCATGTCAGAGGGATACTTATACCATATCCCTTTGGAATAACTCTTGACAGCAGAATGCTTTGGAGATGGTCACGTTCAGTGAAATATACTCCTATATTTTACCTGCATGCTATACCAGCATCTCCATGCTCTTTGGTTAAGAGGACAACCAACTTATATGGCACACAATGACCTACACTTGATATGCCTATCATCCTAATAATAGCATATCATTTGGTTGTGAACTCATTTAAGGACTAAATGATAAATCTTCCTTATCGATTTAAATAGTCCTAAGAACTTTCATCATAACACAGAAATCCGATATAAAAGATGTACAAGCTTATAATAAAATTATCAATAATATTTATTAATAATTAATTCATATATAATTACATCAAATAGCATAACCGTCAACAGACTGATGATTGACTTTGGGACATATTTTTCAATGGTCGGTTGGTTTCAAGGATGTAGGCTAGTGGGTTAGAGGCCAACATTATTTATCTACGAGAGTAGAGATTCTAGTTAGACATTTGTACATAAAATTTATATTTGCTCTAGAATTTTTAGATGCAAATAGACTCTCACTTTTTTTCGAATTCCGACACTCTCCAAGTGGAAAGCAAAAATCTGACGCAATCAATGTAAGAATTTTAGTGGGTGCTGTGGGCCCACTGATACTGTGCACCTCATCTAATAGTTATAATGATACACACATCGATGCATAGGTAATTCTTTGTCCAGATGTTTCTCTAAGTATATTGCAGCGACTTAATTTTTAAGTCATGAAAGCTCAGATAACACATATTGTTCTACTTCTTAGTTAAGCCTGACCCATCATTCACAAGCAGATATGAAGCCATCATTGAGTCCCTCAGATAACACATTTGAGCCCAACCCCATCTTCACCCTGGAGTAACTCTTTGCTAGTAGAGTGGGTGCGTGTTTCCGATGTAACTGAATCACTGTAATTGGCCGAGAATAGTCAATGTCAGTACCACACCAGCACTTCTACAATGGTGGAAGACCATAAGGCTTAATATTAATTAGGAAGGTTTAGGTTAGGTCTCATCTAATCAGTCATCATATAATCGATCTAATTGGCATGGGCTAAACCAAAACATCTTAGCAACTAATGAACCCAATCATCCAATTGGTCAGGTAAGTGAGACCGACGGGAGGGTATGCCATTAACTCATTGTAGGCAAAATTATCTAGGTAAGTAGCCTCCCAATTAAAATCCACAAATTGAGACTTGCCTTAGATATTAAATGGCTTATTGGTTTCAATTAGTCAGCTTAGGTGAATCGGATTCAAGCCATAAAATCAGATTAGGTCCTTAGGTTGACTCGATTCTATATATGGGGTTTAATTAATTCAATCTACAATACTTGTAAAATCATAAGCCTAATTGATCTAATCCAAATCAACACTTGACTCGATTTGATCAATAGCTATATCGATTTCAACCCAATATGATCCAATTTTAACCTAAGATGCAATTCATTGACCTAATGAAAAACTATCCATGCCCAACAATTTATGCACACACTAATTTCAAATCATTGAAATAAATTTTAGATCTAAATTTATTACATAAAAAGTAAGTTTTTATTTTGAAATACTTTTAGAAATGCATACAATCATATATCATATACATGAAAATTTAAATTTTTGAAAATTAATTTCAGATCTAAAAATACGATCATATATCGTATATACAAAAATTTAGATCGCAAAAATTTAATTTCTAACTTACGCATGCTTTCATATATTGCATATATGAATAAAATTTAGATCTAAAATAATTTTTAGATCTGAACATAAACATATACATCTCATGTATAACTAAAATCAAAATTTTAAAATAATTTATAAAATTTTTATGCCACTTTCATACATATAAATATGTGGCTTTGATACCACCGTTGGATTTTCTATAAGTGCTAGTGCATGTGGATTTCAAAACTTTTCTCAATCCAAAATATAGTAAAAAAATCAGATTAAAGAACTTTTAATCTAAGTATGTATTCATCATATGAAAGTACCTATGGATCTAGTTCATATACTGAAATTAATATAAACTAATTTTAGGATGAATAAATGAAAGCCTGTAATCAATTCACATATCTGAATCGCTTTCTCTTTTGCCTCAAATCTGTAACTGGAGTTGAATCCAATTCAATTCCTAGATCTGGGGCTGTACAGATTTTAAATCAGCAGTACAAACATCGTACCTCTATGGGTATCCACAGGATCGATCTGGATAGGCTTTTCTTAATCCTGCTTGTCTAAACCAAAAGCCTGAATAGGCTTGAACCAAGCCTAAATAGGCTTAAAATTATGAACCCTTTTGATCTTTTTTTCTTGATTGTTGAAGAACCAAAAATCTTTCTTGGTCCCTCAAATAATCAAGAAGAACAACAACTATGAAGTGGTTGCAACTAACTTCCAACAACTTGAGAGGAAGAAGATGAAACCAGACAACAACTTGGTGCCAACCAATTGACACCAAACAATGTTGCCGCCACCTCTCTAAATGCTCTAACAAGGGGACACCAAGAGAGAGAGAGGGCATGGGCTAGAGAGAGGAAGGAGAGGGGAGGTGATGGGCATAGTAAAGGTGGCGGCAAGGAATGGAGGAACTGATATAATGAGAGGAGTAAGGCTAGGGTTCTTTATGTAGACAACATAAGGGTGTCCTAATCAAATTAGGATCTCTCCTTCTAATCATATTAAAAGTCTTAGCTTAAATATACTTGGACCAAATAAATGGGGCACCATCCAAAACTCACCTATACTCACACCCAATGCTAGGCATCTCATTATATGGGAGCCAATAAAAAGTCTTAAATCAGCCCGCATGGTTTCATAAATTCATTTCAAGGATTCTTAATGAATAAAATTAAGAAACTCTTTTTTGATTTAATCCAAGCCATAAATTAAGTTTCCAACCATCGGAGGTCATTGAATCATATTCAATTAGGTTCAAATCAAGTATAAAAATGGATTAATGCTTATTATATAAGCAAACCAACAACAAGAGGAATGGGGTTCACCCAAGTGCTAGCAAAGTTAACATGAACCCAATAGGATTTCTCTAAATCTATATAAATTGATACTTCATAAGTCCAATTATTAATCAATCTAGGTCTTCTCCCTTTATGTGTAATCCCATAGGTTCAATTTTATCGAGTAGTGAGATATACTATGATCTCTATCATAGGTATCATTGAAATTTTTTTCAATGGGTCAGAATAATTTCACTCTGACTCGATAAGGATCATTGATCCAAAATGATCCTATTGAGCTCTCATAATCCATCAGTGATATCTAGCAATATGTAGTGACAACCTAACAGAATCGAATAGAATCTTTAAGTATAGTTAATGTATGATACAGTTCTTTTATCGTGAGTCCTAACTAGATGACTGGTCATGGATAAATTGTCAAACCTCATCATCAGTCATATGATGATGTGATTAGCTCAAGTCTAATAGTGATTTCAATAAAATATCTTTTATTAATCACACTGCTATGGTCATAGACTTGTGGACTCAGCTTCTCAAATCTCATAGGACTACTCTTTTCTATCAAAGGATCCCATATAGATGCACACGTTGCTCACACAGTTTAACCAACTGAACCCAACATCCACTATAAAACTCATGATCGAGTTAATGTTTATGTATAGTCAAACTACAATGGTCTTACTATGAGCAACTATGACACCGCATATCAGAAGACCAGTCACACAACTATAGCATCGAGATAATCACTGACGATCGAATAGAGATCTATATGATCTCTCGTATGGTCACGCTCAGTACAAGTTATTCTCTAACAATTATCCATACTTTTTGCTCAGTGTCTATACATTATAGACTAGAGACTCATCTATCTCAAAGGAAGCGAACTGTGTGCTGATCTATCTGGATGGATCACCATCCCTTACGACTATCCTATGATCGGGAGTAATTTAGGAATCGATTATACATGCTTCTAATTCTCAACACTTGAGAATATATATCGTAACATCAATTCTAAGGATGATTCAAAGACACATAACACTTGAATAGAAATAAAACTTATCTTTATTAATTAAATCAATAGTTTAAGTATAAATATCTATCATAGAATAAAAATATGTCAGCCAATAATTGACTTCTAGGACATACATCTAACACCACATATACCTTCATATTTTGACCAATAATAAGTACTAAAATATATTCATATGAAGCATAAAAATGTATACTAATTGATCTTTATTATTTAGAAATTGATGCTTCTATTTATCTTTTGTAGAAAAGATGATCGTCAATATAAAGAGCCCGATTTGTAGGTTAAAATGATTCAAATTGGAAGTAAATCAGACTCAAAATATATCCCAAATGGAGATCCAAATGTGGCTCAAATTCAAGTCAAATTTTTATTCAAATTGGGCTCAAAATCAACCCAAATTGACCCACAAACTAAGCGCAAACCAGCCCAAAACTCACTCGGTGTACCATGGACCAGCCGATCGGTCCATGGCGATCCACAGAATAGTTTAAATAGGTTTACACGCAGTGCACAGGGTGGAAGTTTGCTTTTTGCACCATCAAACAGTTGAGAGGAGATCTAAACACCTGATGAATGGTTAAGGAAGTGCTTTCTCATATCAAGTGGTGGTGGCCAACTCTAGCGCGTGATCCAATGGTTGGAAGCCATCCAGGGGCATGATTGGATGGTAAGCATTCGTTGCTGACTGGGAGAACTAAATAGAAGTGATTTATTTGCACCATCCAATGGTCCAAAATGAAGTTTGATCAAGATCCAATGGCCAGTGTGGTTTTTCGACTTGATAAGGAGCTGTGAGGCCTGATTTGGGGCGTTTGATCGAGATCCGATGGCTAGAAAGTTGGGATGTGCTTGGGATGCAATTTTAAGAGTTCAAGCATGACCAGGAGTCTCGTTAAGCATGGTGTTCCATCAGTAACCAGGAGATTTGATATGAGGGGCCAAGAAAGCTATAAAAAGGGATCTAGGGAGAAGAGAAAATTGTAAAAAAAATAGAGCAAAAATTAGGAGAAATTTTGTAGGTGATCCAAAGAGAAAGAAGAAGAAGTCTAGCATGCTCTGAGGAGTTTAAAAGAAGAAAAGCTCATCAACCATTTTTCCAATGAGAGGGTGTCAATCGACTCTAAATCTTTGTTATAGTTTTTTATTTTATTTAGTAATTTTTTAAATTCTTTGTAATTAAATTCTACCTTAAATTAATGTAAAAGTTATTTTATGTACCTTAAATTTTATTTTTTACTTTTATTGTAAGTTGAAGTTATGATGTAGATAGTAGATCTTAGTATCAAGTTTCTTTTTTGTACTTTTAAATTTTTATTTTTTGATTTCAATTACTTTCTCACATTAATTTTTTTTAAAAAAAATCAATTTTTAAATTAGTACTGTCTTCTCTATAGAATCGACCCAACTCATTATTTTTTACGTATTTTTAATTTTTTTAAAAAGTTAGATTTAAACTGATAATTACGGTATCCTAAGGACAACATCGTGTAATATCAAGTTATTGGCATCGTTGTCGGAGAAGGCTCAAATACTAAAGTTTTTGATTTCTTTGATTTCTTGTGAATATAACTTACTAACTTTTTTTATTTTCTTATAGAAAAAAAGAGAAGAAAAAAAAGGGAGAGAAAGAAAGCTTCCAATTTTGCTTGATGAGATCAATCCTAACCCTAGATTTCTTTCTTTCTTTTTAGCATTAGTTACTTCTTTTCAAATTAACTTAAAATAACCCACTTAAACCTAATCAAAACTTCATGACAAGAGTAGAAACCCTAATTACTTAGAACATCCATCATTTAGATTTACTTTTTGATGATTGCTGGAGACAAGATGAGCCTCTCAAGTTTAATTGGTTTCATGCGTCTAATTTAGTTGCATGGAATCCCTTGTTTGAAATTGGTTGTGCATATTAATCTCAAATCAACTTAAGGGCAATACCCATTAACAAATATGATAAAAATTCATCACCTCCCTTAGCCCAAAATAACCTACCAACATCCCTCATTAATCCAAGCCTCTAAATTAAAATTAACTAGACGTTAGTCCCTAAGGAACTCGAGCTTAATAGAATAAGTGACCTCAAAAGTTGAACGGGATCAGACTAGTTGATCAATTAGTGTCTAGAAAAGTGGTTCACATGCTATGTCTTAAAGAAATGGTTATGTTGCTGCAAAAATCCGTCGGTGTCGGAGATGCTGGAGTCGAAGGTGCCACGGTCGCCGTCGGGACCTGCAAAGGAAGTCTAAA
>KE507362.1:127171-140516 GCA_000441515.1 Elaeis oleifera
GTGAGATCAAAAGACTTCTGATCAGATGAGAGTCTCATATGGATATCCGTAGAGGTCGAATGTTGTGCGGTTAAAAGAACCTTCGGAAGACATCCATAATCATCAAATCACATTGAAGATTGATCCATATCTAGGTATATTTTATATTTATTTTCTCTATTTGATTTCTGTATTTGAATCTTATCTCACATATGATGATCCTGTTTATCGTTTTAAGATTTGATCTTATGTATGTTTAGATTAAATTAGATTTAATATGAAAATTTTAAATTTTACTGCGTACTTGTTTTGAAAAATCATGCATGCATAAAATCATAAAAATCCAATACCCCACACAGTCGGAGACCCCCATGCGGTCGGAAGCCTCCATGAAGTTGAAGAACATGAAGAAAAATTGACTTTTCCATTCATTAATGGAAGAGAAATTGGAAGGAATATTGATAATATCTTTTTAAAGAGAAATGTACCACCAGCCGCTGCTCAGAGGATGCATCTTCACCTGAAATAGTGCTCGAAACAACTTCACTTGGAGCGGCATGCTTTGGTGTAGATGGAAACAAAGAACTGAACTATCATCTACCAGATATTGGGAATGAGTTGGTGGGTCAAAGCTGATACCACCAAAGCAGCTTATTGAAGACGTCAGGAATTGGAAGTCTTAGGCCTGCCCTGAAGGCTTCTTCATATAAAGCCACTCTACCTTCCTAGGATGAGGTAACCCTTCCAGAAAGGAGGGGTGCTTCAAGAGTAATATCTTTTGGAATCCCGTATTCCCATTAGATTCACTCGAGGTCTTTTTCACCCTCTAAAATGGATTTAACCATATCTGGAGCTTGAGGGACCCCAAGCACTGCCACAACAGATCCCTCATAAACACGAACAAGTGGATCTGGGTCTTCAAATCCTTATTCCAATGATTCTTTTAGGAGAGAAGCCATGGAAACAATGAAGAAGCTAAAAGAAAGGAAGAGTAAAGAGAAGCTAACCTAGCAGTAATCTCAAACAAGAAGAAGACGATAGCTACAGCGCTCTCTTTTCTTCCACTCTAGCTTTACAAGCAGGAATCAGCAGGTGACACCCGTTCATCTTGTGTCTCTTATGACATGGCCCTGGGGTGACAATTCAGATGGACGGTCCAATCGATGCCCGCATGTCAACTCTTCACTGGACAATAAAGCATCTCACAGATCATTACTATAGAACAACCACTGCACTGACAATCCACATACAGTGATAATTTCTTTCTTGAAAGAGCGAGTGCATGTCCTCTATAAATGCGTGCATCCAATTAGCTCCCTAGGTGGCATGCGATGTCAAAATTTTCCACTTTCCCTGGCTAGCTATTTGAAGACAAATCTACTGTAGCCTCATCCACAAGGTTCGGCCTCATCAGTCTCGAAGAGTAAGAGATTTGATCCAAAGCTTCAACTACCAATGCACACTAATTCTCCATATCCTTCAGATAAATAAATATTTGCTTCGCATGTCATTTCTCTAAATGGACTCTATACACACTAGATTTGTCTCTCCCATCTACTCTAAGCTCACCTTGAATCCATCGGTACACTCCAAGTATCACTTGGAGCCTGCTAGACTTTCTTACTCCATCTCTCTATCTACACTCCACAACTCATACTCGATCTTGGTCATCACAAATCCAACTCAAAAGCTCAGAACTCTTTATTACTTCTGTAGGAGACTGACTTAGGCATCAGACTATTGAAACATCTGGCATGAGGACTTTTTCTATTTTTGGTGGTTTTGCATGACCTAGCTCAAGGGATCACTTGAAGACTAAAGGCCAGTTTGCGCGCTTGGAAAGGTCTGACCAACCCTCTAGAGAACACTTCATCCCATCTTTTAGGCTACAACTCAATGGCCTAAGCTAGATCATCTCCTCAACTGCAACACCAGGCACTTGCAATATCGTAGACAGGACCATTACACTTAGGGTGGCTCTTAAGTATGCATTTGAAGCTAATAGTTGATCTCATAATAAAGTAAGATGCTATCTTGATAATCCTTTACAATCTATCATCACTCTATGGGTATTCAAATCGCTCATAGACTTAGTGCATCTATACCTAATGGTAGGATTTGAGAGAATAGTTTCTATTTTAAGACTATTTTAACAAGAGTTCAATTTGCCAAAAGGGTTGACAAAGACACAGCATCTTTCTCCACTAACTCACAGTCTTATCTTATCCTTAACTAAACAACAAGAATCAGGCTCAACGCCATCTCTTTTAAAAGCAATCAACCTAGGCGTCACATGTGAGAAACTATTCTTCAGTAAGCTTCATGTATTAAAATTTTATGGGATAATAAAACTTATATAAAGATGAAATCATCAAAGCCATCCAGAATCTCTCCCATCAATTTGTCGAATCAACCTGCAACAACCAACAACGATAAGAAACTAAGCTAGATATGCTCCTCACTATCATCAAGCAGCACTTTGATTTCCTAATCCCAACTCTAAATATATCTGATGGAAAGGATCTCACAAGCTTTTGAGTGAGTTGGGGACCAAGTTTGTGAGGAGTATCCTTTTATAACATGTCTCACCTATCAGATGGACATTATCCACAATAGTCTGTAAAGGTTAATATCATAATAACTATCAAGTATATTCTTATTATTTTATTGAAGGCTTATCTTTAGTCAGAGTCCAGATCAATTAAACAACTAAAATAAATCCTGATACATATTACTGTGGGCCATATCCGAATGGAGCTTAATCAGATAAATTCCAATATCCTGATGCTAATCCACTTCCTTATTTAAAGAGGCCAGCTCAAGCCATTCGAATTGTTACAAATTTTTGCATGTAATGATCCTTGGGAAACTTTGTTTTGATGTAAAATTATTTGAAATTGTTAGATAATGCATGCAATGCTTGGGGTGCAGTTTTTTCTTATTTTTTCCAAACTATTCTTGACATACAATATAAAATAGATATAATATAATAGATAATAGGAATTGAATAAAAATAATAGATATAAGAGCCTAATTAATCTCTAAAGTAAATAATTAATCATATTAATGATAATAGTAATATGATGTTCATGTGGTGAATGGAAAGCTTAGCATAAACCGAGGCTCCATTTTAGTTATGCATAATATATTAGTTTCTTGATGAAGAAGGGCAAGAATTTTTCTTCAAAAGAAAGTGGATCTCAGGGCTGAGATACGTGACCATTACTTTTCCAATATACTTTGGAGACTGTGAAAGGTCTTAGCATCTTTAGGGTGTGGCATCCTGTGGACCTTCTGTAGTCTCCAGAGAAGACGCCAACCTGAAATCGTCATGGACTTGCCAAATTTTTTGGACTCTTTTTCATTTTGGATACTAAAGCGAGGGATTTGAATAATTGAATCTGATCATGGTTGTAGAACTTTGACATCTTGATGCATATATAGTTGTAACTTGCTAGGAGGTTAATTGGAATTATATATTTGTATAATTGATCAATCAGTTGCAAACATTAAAAAAAACAAAAAAACAAAAAGAACGTCCGGCTCTCTCTTGAAACTGCATTGCTGGTAAAATAGGCATATCTTGATATACCAAGTAGGCTGTCACTAAAGTGCATGGACCTGGTACTTACTTGACCTGGACCTGATCAAAACCTAAAATGAATGGTGTTGGATATGGAAGCAGACACATCAAATTTTTAGATAGGGTATGGGCCCAAACAGTATAAATTAGCCGGTTGATTATATCCATACGTACATATACATATGCAAACATAATAAATTCATAAATATATACACAAATGCGTATACATACAATATTAGTTTAATGCATATAATAAACATTGTTAAACTTGTAATACATAGATTCCAACCAATAAGTATAAGGCATAACCTTAATGAACTCTTGAAATCAACTGACCTTCTTCCTAATATGGATTTCTTTTCCTTTGTTCCTAGGAAGAGATTAGGCAAAAGCCCAAGCAGATTCATTACGATAAGAGTATATATTCTCATCATGTCATCTAGAAGCAATCTATCCATCCTTAATTATAGTTACAATCAACCATGATGGTGCTGATAAGTGCGCTTGGTTCATAGAGGAAGCTCTAGGCAGCGATAGATGTTGGGGTTGCCACTAGAATAAGAGGTGATTTCCGGTGAATTACCAAACCAAATTGCTCTTCCATGTCCATATCTTCTTTGCTCATTCCGTTAGGCAAATCCCAATCGAACTTATAGAGAAGATTGGCAAGTGCAAGCTCGGCAGAAACTATACCCAATGACATGCCTGGGCATATCCTTCGGCCACTCCCGAAAGGTATCAACTCAAAGTGTTGCCCCTTGAAATTGATATCATTGTCCTCAAACCTTTCAGGGATGAAGGCTTCTGCATCAAGCCAATACCGGGAATCCCTACTAATAGCCCATACATTTATGTATGCCCTCGTCTTCTTAGGAATGTTATATCCTTTTATCTTGCAATCTTGCATGCATTCATGAGGAATCAGCAATGGAGCAGGAGGGTGCAATCGAAGAACTTCTTTAATTATGAGCTTGAGATAACGAAGTTGTTGAATGTCATCCTCTTCCACCTTCCCTTTGTTTCCAAGCAGTCCTCTAACTTCATCTTGGGCTTTCTTCAGAACCATTGGGTTCCTCATGAGCTCAGTCATTCCCCATTCTAAGGTAGATGCAGAGGTGTCTGATCCACCAACGAACACATTCTGCGAGGCACGGAACTGATTATCAGATCAAGTATAAAATAATTTTTGACGTTTTTCTTCGAGGAATCGATATGCTTGTGTGGATAATATAGAAAGAAGCATGTACACGTATCATAATTATATAGAGTTCATGTATAGGAGAGGAATATAATAGCATTTAGCATAGGAGAAATTATTTATGCGTCATTATTAATTATATAGTGCTGAATTTGAAGGTGGTGCATATCTTATAAAAATAATCAAAAGTATGACTAAGAAAGCTGATATAGGGCAAACTATTTATTCATCATTATCAACTAGACAGTGCAGAATTAATTTGTAGGTAATGCATATCTTATACTAGAAACAATCAAAAGTATGACGAAGCTAGCTGATCCAACTTTTTTAGCATAAGACAAATTATTTATGCATCATATCAACTACTCGGTGCAGAATTTGTGGATAGTACATATCTTACAAAAACAATCGAAACTACGACAAAGAAAGCTGATCTAATCTTTCCCCATATAATCCCTTCTAATTCCTTCTTGGGACCACATTCCCACACCCTGCATATCTCACTCGGAAGTTGCCAAATATGTGCATTTCTGTGCTATCTTTTCGTACTTCTAACCAAAAGCGAATCTGATTTTTTTTTTCTCTCTCTGATATTATCTTTTCTGGTTCTGTATGGAGATCTTCCATCACATGAGTTGTCACTTTGTAACTATTAGGCGATTTTTATCCTCTCGTGCTGGTATGGAGACGGCTCTACTCTGTGGACCATCCAATTATACTAGTTTCACGTTGCGAGAAATCATTAGTCAGATGGTTGGTCACGAAATTTTGAAATCAAAGCTTCTAGCAATATATGTGATAATCACAAGGCTGGTTTCATTATAATTGTAATCGATATATCATACATAGAGGTTATTGTTGTTGTTGTTATTGTTGTTGTTGTTGGCCCGTATTTGTCCTGTATATGGACTTTGCCTCAGCTATGTTGGACATGCTTGGTATACTGTTAAGAAAGCTAAGCTAGCAGCATGTGTCTGCCTACACAATTTAATCATGCAAAAAGAAATAGTTGAACTATCCATGCATACGTGTCTCAAAGATGATAACATAATTGTATAATTTCTATAAACATGTAGGTGTGTAAAACAACTCACAGCACTCTATATGCACAACAAGGTTACTAACCATGACGATGCCTTTGATATGATCTTTTGTGAGGGGGAATCCAAGGCTTAAATCCTTCTGAAGCTCGAGAAGAACACCAATGAAGTCATCGCGGCTTCCTCCATGCATGTGCTTCTCAATCTCCTCCTCAAGAAGCTCATCCATGCCATGGAAGCTCCTCTCGAGCCTCGCTCTCGTGCCCGTGAGCACATCCAACCACTCCATCCAGGGAAAGAAGTCCCCTAAAATAAACCCACCCAGTAAAGACATCATCTCCCTTAGGAGATCATGGTATTTGCTCCTAGTGCACTCACCATCCCTCGAAATCCTCTTGCTAAAGATTTCTCGAGTAGTGATATTATTAAAGAGGCAGAAAGACATCTCACTAAGATTCACTAGACCACTCGAGGATTGTCTTAATATAGTTTGGACTAGGGTATTTACTTCTTCCCTCCTTATGGACTGAAAGGCTTGCACCCTCTTTGCACTGAAGACTTCTAACATGCCAATCCTCCTCAATTGTCTCCACTGGTCGCTGTAGGGTGACAAGGCCATGTCTCGTCCGCCATAAGAGTATCGCTTGTAGGCGACGAGTGGAGGCCTGTTGCAAAAGATGTGATCTTGGTTCTTCAGAATCTCGGAGGCCATCTCCGGGGAGGATATGATGATGGTTGGTATGCAACCAAGCTTTAGGCTCATGAGGGAGCCATACTTCTCTGAAAGCAGTCGGAGTGAGCGATATGGATGCTCACCCAACTGATGAAGATTGCCGATGATTGGGAGCCTTAACGGGCCAGGAGGGAGCCTCGGGATCGGCCAAGTGGCCTTGACACACAAGAATACAGCTATTGGAAATAGGAGGAGACATGAGTAAGCTAAAAGAGTAAGCAAGGACTCCATTGTGTTCAATGCCCTGTATAGTTTGGGAGGTGAGCTCTCTCTTCCTCATATTTATAGCGACCCTTCGAGGGGTTGTGAGGTCTAGAGTCGTGTTGAGAGATGAGAACGGATCCATTTGCTAGCGGCAGCTGGTGCAGAGTAAAGGTGAGGCCATGTTCATTTCCCAAGGGCTAAATGGACAAATAGACATGTTCAAGGGGTGAAGTACGGGAGAAATTCGTTTCCCAAGTCGTAAACGGACAAAGAGACGTTCATGGCGTGAAAGACGGAGGAATTTGATTTCCCAAGTCCTAAATGGACAAAGAGGCATGTTCAAGGCCTGAAGTACCTTCCCAAGTCCTAAATGGGCAGAGAGATGCTCCAGTGGTGCACGTCAGAGATATTTCAGTTTCCCAAGTGCTAAATGGACAAGAAGACCTGTTCAAGGGGTGAAGTATGGGAGAAATTTCATTTTCCCAAGCGTCAAATGGACAAAGTCACGTGCTCAAGGGGTGAAGTATATATGGGATCTCATTTTCCCGAGCTACCTCCGGCGATCCAGAAAGGAGAACCCAGCCTTTGGGTAAAAACCCAGCCATGTATACAGTGCTTTATTTTTCTTCCCTCATCTTTGTTTTGTGGTGGCGGGTTTTCTTTTCTTTTGTTTTTTTGGTAATGTTTGTTGCGTGTGTTGAGGACCACGCAATGTCGTTTCAAAAGGCAGCTATGGTGCTATGGGACATGGCTTCATTCCCTTTTTTTTCCCTTGATGACAGGACGTGTGGACCACCTGTATTATTAACGCAGATTATAAAGCGGTCACGTCAAGGTGACCTAAATGGACTGGGGTGCTAAAAAGGTGGTCCCTCCTGAATTTGCGCAAAACACAAAAGTTAAGCATTCTTAAACCACGCAGCGGATATTTTTGCATGGGAAGCAAAGGCAGCAGCTCGTAGTGCGAAAGCTCCCCCATGCTCCGTACTCACCCTCTTAATTCACTCCGTTACACTTTCGGCTTGAAGTTTAATCATCCTCCCCACTGCTTGTCAGATAACCTTTGGAGGATTTCAGTGATACTGGATTGATATTTCCCCTCCTTTGGCTGCCCATTTATGAAGGTAAAAATAATCTGCTCCATAAACAAAATTGGGGCTTTTGCCTCGAAGCGGAAGATTGTATAGTAATGTTCTCTCCAAAAGCACTAGATTGCAATTGCTGGAAGGTTTCTTCTTGCCACTCTCAAATCCGAGTTTATTGTTTCCTGTAACTAAGGAAAATTATTGCACGCACGGGTGCAAGTGAATCAAAGCAAATCCTGAAGCATATGCACGATGGATAACATACAATCGAGAATTGATGAAATACAAGGAATAACGTGATGGAGTAATTTTTTGTACACCACATGCAGTGCAGAAAAAATGCACCGTCTCATCTAATTGGATCACATAACTACCACTTTCCAACACAGATTTAACACATGTAGTTCTTTTTTTTATTAAAATTTTGAATAATAAAATATTCTTCCTTTTCTGAAAAAATTATAATATCCTGTGGCCATATTATAACATCCTGTGGTCAAATTATGACTTCCTGTTCATAATTTGACTATAGGATAGAAGAGTATTTTCGTCATTTAAAAATTCATAAATTTTCAATGACGAAAATATCCTTTCTTCTTTATGACTTCTAAAAAAAATTATAACTTAAGTCATAATTTGACCGTAGGATATTATAATATGATCTAAGATATCATAATTTTTCAGAATAGAAGGAAGATTTTTGTCATTCAAAATTTTAACGAAAAATAGAATTACGGATATTAAATGTATTATTAAATACGTGTTGAAAAATAATAACTACGTACTTCAATATAATTGAGTAGTGCACTTCACGTTAATTTTACAAAGACTTTCTCTAACATGGTCCAATTGCACCTGGTGCAACATGGTTGCCATACCATGGCACGATAGCTGCCTTTTGAAAACGACATTGTGTGGTCCTCAACCCATACATCAAAACATTACCAAAAAAATCAAAACAGAAAAAAAGGAAACCGCCACCACAGAACAAGGATGCGGAAGAAAAATAAAGCACTATATATATGGCTGGGTTCTCCTTTTTGGATCACTGGAGCTAGATCGGGAAAATGAGATCCCATATATACTTCACCCCTTGAGCATGCATCTTTGTCCATTTGACGCTTGGGAAAATGAAATTTCTCCCATACTTCACCCCTTGATCGTGTCTCTTTGTCCATTTAGCACTGGGGAAAATGAAACATCTCTGATGTTGGGTATCGCTATAATTTTTACTTTAATTTTTAACAAGTGTTTAGTGAAGAGCCACCATATGTAACAAAACTTCTTGTTACTCTCCCTTCCAAAAGGATCATAACTACAGGACAATCTTGCTAGCTCCACACGCATGGGTGAGTGTAGTTATGATCCTTTTGGAAGGGAAGACAACAAAACTTTTTGTTACATACGGCGGCTCTTCATCAGACACTTGCCGAAATCCGGTCAATTTCCAACCCGGATGTAGACCTGCCCATTGAAGCTTGTGGGGCCGACAAGATTGTCCGTTTCCTAATACTTTGGAATTCTTGGGGGGCTAACAAGAAATTTTGTTACGTAGGATGACGGACAAGGTTTGTTTCTTTCGCACGAGATGAAGAGTCAAAATCCGCTCCAAGATTATCCGATAGCTACTTCGACATCTATATAAATAAATAAATAAAATTTAAAATATTTTAAAATTTATATAGAATACAATTTAATGGATAATTTTATAAAAAATCAATCATCTTTTTGAATGAAAAATACAATCCAAATCCTCCAATAATAAATAAAAACTCGTGGCTGGATGCTAGGTTGGCAAAAACACCTATACTTTCGTGGCACTATTTTTTCCTTCTTTTTTCAAAGAAGAAGATAGGCGATGCTTATCAATCATTTCATAGTAGAAATTAAACAAAATATAATATTTAAAAAAAATTACTGTTGTGGATCTCCACTTCGGTCTTGGCCAAGTGCATCCTCGGCACCGATCAAAAACCTCAGAGACCAGATTACAGCGAGCTGGAAAACTTTTTCTGGCTAGCTTAAGGACATCAGGAATGTGCCTTAAAACTTGAGCACACTCGCGAGGAACATATGGACGACAACTCGAACCATAGTTTCGGCCGAAGTGACCATACTTCGGCCATTGACGAGGTATGTTTCAGGTCAGCCCAAGCCGACCTCCGGCTAAGATGTGCAGCTTTCTTCATTGACAAATTGCACCCCTCTTTCGACTCTGAAATATCTTGATAAGGAAAGGTATCTTCGTGATTGAATTATGCCCCCAATGGAAGTAATCATCATCAGTTTAATCTGCACATAATAATCAAAAACCGGCCAAACTCTAAGGCATGTACGACTCTAATTCTCCCTCTATAAATAAAGAGGCATGGGGACCCCAAGGTAAGCTTTTAAAAATTATTCTCTCATTCTCTTTATTCTTCACTTTCTGACTTAAGTGTCGAAGGATCCTCGCTGGAAAATATGTCAATCAAGACTTTTTATAGGTATTTAGAGTCAGCCTCCACTCAACCTCATCACCTCGGCCGTCAGGATCGTCTCCAACCTCGAGCATGGGATTTCAACGATAATAGTTGGTGCCAGAGGAAGGGCACCTAACTTGATTTGGGATTCTGATCTGAGAAGGAAAGTTCTCAAGTTCACCATGAGGCCACGAAAGAAGCATCAAATACATCTTGTCATTCAAGCGGAGGATGGGCTAACAACATCTGGCAGGAGGATGTTGCACTCGAGCCGATTCAAAAAATTCTTACCACCATCGGTACTGATAATTTTCATAAGTAACACAATAGCCTTGTCTAGTAGATATATATAGGCTTTGGCCGTGGTTGCATGGGGATGCAACAGACTGCCGCACCTCACCCTACCTCAGAAGTTCTGCATCAAGATAGGAGTAGCCAACCGACCTTCTCTCTCGCATAGCCCTAGGGTAGGTAGTCACATTAGCCGACCAGCTAGTCTCATCCGAAGAAGACACAGGCGCTTGCTAACTCCATTGTCAAGAAGGGATTCTACACCGAACAATTTTCTCCTCATCATCGCTTTACTTAGGAAGGTGAGATAGAGAGGAAGCTCCAGGAGATGAAGTGTTGGATCGATGCACTACAAAATCAAAGCCCGCAACAACAACATATGGAGCTCGATTTCAATACCAACCCCCATTTACTCAGAGGATTATGAAGGAACCACCGCCACCTCGGTTCAAAATGCTTTAGCTAGAGCCTTATGATGGGACCATCGATCCTGTTGATCACTGAAGAGAGAGAAAATCCGTTTCTATCAAAAACATAATGGATTGCTGGGGTTGCATCTAAAATTTCTATAACAACTTGATAAAGATCAGATCTTTATTTGATATGCAGTAGAATGGGGATCAAATCTCTAAAGAATCTGAATCCAAAGCCTCGCGTAGGTCTGAATCCATAAATCCTCTACTTCGCGCATACGCCAAGCTTCGCAGAAAAATGGGATGAAGCTTCAGATTGAAGTACCTTTGCAAGGCACCAAAGGGAGAGGAGAGAGCCTCTGATGTGATGCCTTACACCAGCAAGAGAGACACCCAAACAAGCTCTACGCCAAGGAGGATGGGATGCCCAAGGGGAGGTGACGCCAAGGAGAAGGGGATGCCCACTAGACCTTCACACCTCCTCTCTCTCTCTCTTCTCTCCTTAGCATATAATCCAATTATTTATCATGATAGTTAGAGGTCTCTCCTATTTATAGATGATTTTCATAACCCATAAGACTAGGATTTTTAATTCAGACAAGCTTTGAATTAATCCACATCTTATCAAAGGAGTCCTAAGGGAGGAAGGATTGGCGCCTATATGCACCCACCCACATCCCATGTGAGGCGGCAACTGTTGAAAATTATGTTCTAAAATCAATCGTGTGACAATTGAGTTCCATTTTATATATAAATTATTGATTAATGAATAAAAATTATTCTGATATTTTTTTACCACAAAGTTATATCTTTCTTGTAGAACTCTTGTGTTGTGATGAAGTTCTTAGAACTATGTTAGTGTATGATAAAGATAGGATTTATCATATAGTTCTTAAACATATTCGCGATCAAATGATACATCATTATGGGATGATGATGTTTATCAAGTGGAGGTCATTGTATACCATATAGATTGATTGTCCTCTTAACCAAAGAGTGTGGTGACATTGGTATGGCATATAGGTGAGATATAGGAGTACATTGTTGTTGCTCCATGAATTAATTTTGATGATTACAATACATTTGAGGGGATTACTAATGATTTTGCTTGAAAAAAGATTTATTATATTTCAGAGATAAAATCGTAATTTTATCAAGTTCTGATTCGAGAGTCTCAAAAGTAAGAACAGAAGATTTATGATCTATTGGAGGCAATTTTATATTTTTTGAATATATATTTTTTGAGAGAAAATCAAGTTTAAAAAAAAATACGATCCGATGAGTCGACTCCTATCAAAAGGGGCTGAACGGCATGCTATTTTTGGCTGACACACCCAAAGGGGACAACTCTATGAGTCGACCTCTGTTGCTATGCAGGCCAAAGATACAGAACAGTGATTTTCTGTTCTGCGCTACAGAGGTCGACCCTATGAGTCGACCATTGCGACAGAAAATCTCCGTAACGGTTAGTTTTTTAGCTCATTTTGACCGCATGTAATACTCATTTAATGCATTCCAACGGCTCTATTTCAGTCCAGATCACTCTCTAGCATCCATTGAAGATATAAAGGGTCTTAAAGGAGGGAAAAGAAAAGATTTTTAAGAGATTTCAAGAGTTCATTTCAGCCCTAAGCAAAAAATCCTCTTCAAGCAAAAGAAGCTTTTATTTCAAGTTCATCAATCCCTCAAGAGCTTATTCAAATCTTCAACAATCTTGAGAAAAATCAGAAAAGCTTTTTTCTTGTTGTGTAAAGTGTATTTAAGATTTTATTTACTCATCAAAGGAGCTAAACTTGTATTTCCATATGATTAACTCTTATACTCTGTTTTATCTTGATCTTTAGTTTGGAAAGATTCTAAAATTTGAAAAGGTTGGTCCGAACCTTGAATCAGATTGTATTGAGTTGGCTTATATCCGAGAAACAAGTGTTCTACCTTGGGATAGCTAGAATCGGAGGTATCGATGTTGTATTCTTGTTGAATATATTTTAGTGAATTTAAATTCCCAAGTAGGAACTTGGAGAGTGGATGTAGGTGCAAGGTTGGCACCGAACCACTATAAATCTTGATTGTTTGTGGTGTGCATACTTGCTCTCTATCTAAATTTTTTATTTTCTTACATTCTTGCATCTCATTTCTACACCTAGCTTAAATCACTTACTACACATAATTTGCTTATTATTACTTAATCCTTGTAGTTCTAAATTAACTTTAAATTTAAAACTCAATGCACCCCCTCTTAGGTTGCATAGCTGGACAACAAGTGGTATCAGAGCTCGGTGCTCTAACCCTACTTTGATTTAACCATCAAAGAGCTAAAGATCTATGGCAACTCAAGTTGGTGCTTCACTAGCCGA
>KE507363.1:16844-29843 GCA_000441515.1 Elaeis oleifera
TTTGATCAGATTGTCCACATTGTATTTTAAATATCAAATCCATCTGATGGATTATCCTGATCAAGATTTTGCTAAATTGAAATACAGCGACTCATTCTTCTCCAACTCTTGGAGTGGTCAATCCCATCTTGATCACACTCTGACTTCGCAAGCACTTGATTGTGTCCGAAAGTCTTTCATTACTGAATTAGAAATTTAGTTAGTCCTGTACCAAAGCACAGTGAGTTGCTTGCAAGTCACTGAGGCGATCTCAGATCTAAGAGACACATATACCTATATCCCATCAGAGACATTCTCGACAGCAGAATGCTCTGGAGTTGGTCACGTTCAATGATGATGTACCCTTACATCTCACCTGTATGCCATACCAGTATCTCTAGACTCTTTGATTAAGAGGACAACCAACCCATATTGCCTACAGCGACCTATGCTCGATAGAAGCTGTCGTCCTTATTAACAGCCTATCATTTGATCGTGAACAGTTTTAAGGACTAATCGATAAATCCTCTCTTTATTGAACCTAAATAGTCCTAAAGACTTCATCACAACAACGGAGTTTATTAAAAGATGAAAACTTATGATGAAAATATCAAAAATATATTTTATTATTAACAAATCAATTACAATACTTGGTTGCTCAACCGTCAACAGGTTGACGATTGATTTTTGGGACATATTTTCCATCATAATCTCTGGTCAGCATAACAACTGCGAGTCAGTTAGTCTTTTGGATCAATTCATCTAATCAAGCTTTGATCGAAAAACTATTAGTTCCAACTCCTAGTCGGCATGTCACACTCTCTGATCCCTCCTCGAAAGCAGATTGATCAGGCTCAGATTTAAAAGGTAGGCACCAACTGGCCATAGCTATCAATACTATCTGGGTGTAACCATCTGATCTTTAGAATCTTTCAAGCATAACCATCTGATCCTAAGAATCACAACCAAATAACTATATCAGATTCAGCTAGCCTATCCACCAAAAATGGTTACACGGCAGTCTCCTCTATAAATACTCAAACCCCAGGGATCCAGGTAAGTAACCCATCTCAGAGAGCTAAAACTCTGCTTCTCTATTTGTGCATTCTGATTTGAGTGTCGGAGGGTCCACACTGAAGCACAATCCTTCGACCCAGACTTTTTTGCAGATTGCTCCAGTGCTGTGCCTCCTTGTCTCCCGGTGCTAACCAGAAATAAGCCACAACAGATAGAGGAAGGCTTAATCTCAAGTCCTATAAAAAGGAGCAGACAAGTTAGAAGCTCTCAAAGATGGCTCCACTTAGGACTTCCTCCTAACAAACCAACGCCTCCACTTCCCGATAGGTGCAGAATGAAATAAATCGCTCTGCTCCCGTACCTCCAGCGAAGGCGGAAGTTCTTGCACCAGTGCAGCAACCCACGGTAATGACCGTAGAGCAATTCAGCCTACTTTTACAGTAGGTGCAACAACTCACGACTGTCATTCAGGCAGTGATCCAACCTCTATCGGCACCACAATCGATGAATCAAACCCAGATCCCTCTGCCCCGGCGACTGGCGGTGGTTTATACTAAGAGCCAAGGAGACGGCGATCTCTGAGTCCTTAGTCGGGGCATGATTCAACCTCTGACCGACAATCTCCTCCATGCTCTGAAGCACATACCAATCGAGATGTGAAAGTTGAGCAAAGACTTTAAGAAATGGATTGGAAGATCCAACAGATTTGTAATAATCCATCAGCACCATCCGATAGGTTCGATTCTAAACCGCCTTTTGTGGCAAGCATCCTCCAGGAACCTATCCCACCAAACTTCAAGATTCTTTAGGTAGAAAGCTACGACAGGACCACAGATCTCACTGATCATGTCAACAGCTTACGAACGATCATGCTCCTTCAGGAAGCCTTTGATGCTATCCTATGTCAAGCCTTCATCTCCACTCTGAAGGGGGCGGGCCGATATTGGTATTTCAATTTGAAGCCGACTTCTATTCACTCTTTCCGACAGCTGAGCCAAACCTTTGCTGCCCACTTCATCACCAGTCGACGACAACAAAAGTACTCAGACTACCTCTAGACCATCAAACAAAGGAGGCGAGTCCTTTCGATCTTACATAGCTCGGTTCAATAGAGCTATGTTGGAAGTCTGTGACCTAGATCATTCGATCGCAATGTCCACCTTGAAGGTGGATTGTTGATGGATGACTTCAAAAAGTCGCTGTTGAAGACTTTCCTCGAGATTTTCTAAAAATACTGGCTCGGACAGAGAAATATGCCTGATTGAAAGATTCTCTGACGGAAGAAACCATCCAAATAACCCCAACTGTGGGCAATCAAGAGCAAAATGGGGCTCCCTCACCCACACAAAATGGTGAAAATCACCGCTGTTCAAGATCCCCATCGAGGAGAAGGAATATTTCGTCGAAGAGGAATCATTCACCTCCGAGGTGATTTGACAATCTTACTCCTTTGAATACTTCTAGGAGAGAGATTTTGATGGAGGTGCGAATCGAGCTGCCACCGCCTCCAAAGATGCAAACAAACCTGATGCACCATGATCTAGACAAGTATTGTCTCTATGATCGTGACTACGGTCACGATACTGAAGATTGTTACCAGCTTAAAGAGAAAATTGAGCATTTGATCTGAGAGAGAAGGCTAGATCGTTCATCTGATGATAAGATCCTCCACATCAATATCCTCCAAGGGTCGGACAGCAGCAGTAGAGACATCTTGCATTTTAGCAGCGACAATGCTAGCCCCCTCAGCCTTAACCTCAACCAGCACCAGTACAACTGTAGGCGCAGGGGCAAGCAATAGTAGAAGATTGACCCTTGCGGGTGAAATTCATATGATAATTGGAGGGTCATCTGGATCAGTGGAGCCACATGTGGTGAAGAGGCCTCAGCTTGAGGAGCCAATGATCTTCATCGAACAAGATGCTGAAGGTGTACAAACCCCATATAATGATGCGGTGGTCATTACTGCTAATATAGTTGACTATAATGTATACTGTATTTTTATCGATAATGGAAGTTCTATCGATATTTTGTACTTTGCTGCTTTCACTGCAGTAGAATTTGTTCCCGAATAGTTGAATAAATTTAGTTCTCCGATCCAAGATTTCTTTGGAAGTTCAGTAATTCCAGAGGGGACTATCAAATTGCCCCTTACCTTAGTAACCAAACCCAGATAGGTGACCGTTCACATTGATTTCCTTATGCTTAACCTACCATCAGCCTACAATACAATACTTGGTCGACCAAGTCTAGGAGCACTGAAGGCAATGGTGTCGAGCTACCACTTGATGATGATCAAGTGGTGTCGAGCTACGGGTGGAGGAACAACCAACGGTGTCCCAACCTAAATACCTAATAAGTTTGGATGCTTGCGATGATCAGGCTGGGGAGCATGCTCGACCGTCTGAGGATCTAGTGGAGGTCTTTTTAAGGAAAAAATCTCCATCAAACCATGAAAATCAGATCATCCATAGATCAGCTAACCAAAACTCGGTTAACTGCTCTTTTATAGAAAATATGGACCTATTCACTTGGATGACAACAAATATACCTGGTATAGACCCGGAGGTGATGACTCATCACTTGAGAGTGGATCTGACCCTCCATCCTATAAAGTAGAAGAAGAGAAGCTTTACCCCAAAGCATCAAAAAGCAATTGCTGAGGAGGTGGACAAGGTGGTTCAGGTCAGCTTCATCCGAGAAGCAATATATCCTGACTAGCTCGCTAACGTGGTGCTAGTCAAGAAGGCGAACAAAAAATAGCACATGTGCATTGACTTCACTAACTTGAATAAAATCTATCCCAAAGACAGCTATCCTCTCCCTCAAATAGATCAATTGGTGGATGTCACTTTTGGGCATGAGCTTCTCACCTTCATGGATACCTTCTATGGTTATAACTAAACCCGAATGGCACTTGAGAATGAGGAGAAATAGCCTTTATTATTGAATTTGGGTTCTATTGTTACAAGGTGATGCCCTTTGGGCTAAAGAATATCGGAGCAACATATCAGTGACTAGTGAATAAGATATTCAAAGATCAAATTGGTTGCAACATGGAGGTCTATGTGGATGATATGTTGGTAAAAAGTCGAGCCACCCTAGATCACATAGCCAATCTCCAAGAAATCTTCAACACCCTGCACTGATTCCAAATGCGGTTGAATCCCACAAAATGTGCCTTCAGAGTTAGCTCTAAAAAGTTCTTCAGATTTATGGTCTGCCGACGAGGAATTGAGGCAAATCTGGAGAAGATTAAGACGATTCTGGAGATGTCCCCACCAAGAAATATAAGGAATATCCAGTACCTCACCAGAAGGAATGCCTCACTCAATCATTTCATCTCCAGATCAGCTGAGAGATGTTTGCCATTTCTCCAAATCTTCAAGCAGTCAAAATTCTTTCAATGGATGATTGAGTATCAAAAAGTATTTGAGGAGTTGAAGTAGTACCTTAGCTCGACATCCTTGCTTACAAAGCTCTAACGTGGAGAAGAATTGTTACTCTACCTTACCATATCTCCATCAGTAATTAGTTTGGTTCTTATCCGAAAAGAAGGATGAATCAAAAATCAGTGTATTACTCAAGTAAGGTCTTTTAGGATGCTGAGATCAGGTACATAAAGTTGAAAAATTAATATTTGCTCTAGTCATCACGGTAAGAAGCTTCGGCCCTACTTTCAATCTCATATAATAGTGTTGCTCACGGATCAGTCGATCAAGGTAGTCCTCCACCGTTCGGATACATCGGGATATGTTGCAAAATGGGCCTTACAACTCTCTGATTTTGACATTAAGTTCTGCCCAAGGCCTTCAATTAAAGCTCAGGTCTTGGCGGACTTCAACCTTGAGTACACCATCCCTGACGAGAAGGGCTCAGAGACTGCAGAGGGTAGCTCAATGACGCTAGAGGAACAAATAAATATGAATCCTGATCCTGAAGATCAGTGGATTCTTCATGTGGATGGGTCTTCCAATTCATCAGGATTAGGAGCTAGGATCATCTTAACTGGGCTGAAAGGTGATGTGGTAGAGTACACTCTGTGGTTTGAATTTTCAGCCACCAACAATGAAGTAGAGTACGAGACTTTATTTGTCGGACTTAGACTTGCAAAGGATGTGAGAGCCAAACACTTGAAGATCTTCAGTGACTCTCAACTGATGATGGGCAAGTCAAGGATGAATATGAAGCTTGGGAGAAAAACATGAAGAGAAACCTCGAAAAGATAAAAGAACTAACCACATCTTTCTAAGCTTTGATATCAAATAGGTACCTCGGACACAAAATATACGGTGGATGCATTGTCAAAGTTAGCAGCCTCTCTACCACCCGAATTTTAAAAAGAACTTACATCAAATATTAAAAAACTCAAGCCTGGAAGAACCTCTTGCTATTTCGCAGATTGAAGAAGAGCTTTGTTGGATTGACACCTTGCTGAAGTCCTCAGATTGGGTGAATTACCACCTGACAGTCGGGAAGCTCGAAAAATCTACAAGCAGGCTACTCGCTATGTGCTTCATGATGACAAGTTGTATAAGCGATTCTTCTCCCTCCTGCTGCTGAGGTGTCTACAATCGTTCGAAGCAGACTATGCACTAAGAGAGGTCTACGAGAAGATTTGTAGAAATCATTTGGATGCAAAGACTCTTTCTTACAAAATCCTCCGAGAAGGCTATTATTGGCCTTCAATGTAAAAGGATGCCTTTGATTTTGTCAGAAGGTGTGATCGCTATCAGAAGATTTTCAATATTTAGCATCAACCAACGGTACCCCTTACTCCTATCGCCGCTCCATGGCCTTTCGCTCAGTGGGGAATGGATATTTTGGGTTTTTCTCCTCAGGCCTTGGGTCAGCATAAATTTCTGTTGGTGGCTATTGATTACTTCACAAAGTAGGTGGAGGCCGAGCCCCTAGCCCATATAACAGAGGCAAAGGTTAAAGACTTCATCTGAAAATCTATTATCTGCCACTATGGTCTTTCGAGAGTGCTACTAACTAACAATGGCGGGCAGTTCAGCAGCTCCCAGCTCTGAGAATTTTGTGAAGACCTTGGAATGGAACAATGCTTCACTTCAGTTGGATACCCACAAGCAAATGAGGAGGCTGAAGTAACGAACAGGACTCTCTTGCAATGTCTGAAGGCTAGACTTAATCGGACTGAGGGTCCTGGGTGGATGAGCTATATCATGTGTTATGGGCATACCAAACAACTCAGAGAAGTTCGATCAAAGAACTCCATTCAACCTTGCATTCAGAATTGAAGCAGTTATACCGATTGAGATAAGATTTTCTTCAGAGTCGAAGAGTACAACAAGGACACCAACTCTGAATGGTTGCGAACCAACCTTGATCTGATTGAGGAGAGTAGAGAATGAGCTATCATGCGAATGGCATCCTATCGATAAAGGGTGGCCAAATACTACAATTCTTGAGTCAAGTCTAAGAAATTTTGAGTTGGTGATCTGGTGCTATGGCGTGCCGAAGTCTCATAGCCTATGGAGTGCAGAAAGTTATCGCCTAATTGGGAAGGCCCTTATCAGGTGGATGAGATGGTACGCTCCAAAATTTATAAACTGAGACAACTTGATGAAACTCCACTCCAAAGACCGTGGAACTCAGCTAACCTCCGCATGTATTATCAGTGATATTGTAATTTTGTTGAAGTATATGCATGAATGAAAGTTCCAATTTATCAACATTGGTAGTTCTACATATAAGTGAGAGTAATACTAATGAGCGGCTTATATTGAAACTCAATTTTGATTGGCCTTGAGATGTTAAAAGCCTTTGATCGGTTATATTGAAACTCGACCTTTGATCGACCTCGAGATGTTAAAAGTCTTTAATCAGCTTACATTGAAACTCGACTTTTGATCGACCTCGAGATGTTAAAAATCTTTGATCAGCTTGTATTGAAACTCGACCTTTGATCGACCTTGAGATGTTAAAAGCTTTTGATCGGCTTATATTGAAACTCGAGCTTTGATCGGCCTTGAGATGTTAAAAGCCTTTGATCAACTTATATTGAAACTCACCTTTGATCAACCTCGAGATGTTAAAAATCTTTGATCGACTTATATTAAAACTCAACCTTTGATCGGCCTTAAGATATTAAAATCTTTTGATCAGCTTACATTGAAACTCGGCCTTTGATCGGCTTCGAGATGTTAAAAGTCTTTGATCGGCTTACATTGAAACTCGACCTTTGATCGACCTCGAGATATTAAAAACCTTTGATCGGCTTGTATTGAACTTAGCCTTTGATCGACCTCGAGATGTTAAAAATCTTTGATCAGCTTATATTTGAACTCGATCTCTGATCGGTCTCGCAATGTTAAAAATCTTTGATCGGCTTATATTTGAACTCGGCCTTTGATTGGCCTCGAGATGTAAAAGCCTTTGATCAGCTTATATTTGAACTCGACCTTTGATCAGCCTCAAGATATTAAAAGTCTTTGATTGGCTTATATTTAAACCTGATCTTTGGATGGCTTACAAATTCTAAAAGCCTGAGATCGGGTATAACTATCCCTATTCTAGTATCGAAGGCAAAAGGAAGGTATCAGTGCATAACCTGAAAACTTGCATCATATAGCTACTCCCACAGCCTAATTCTTGAACTCAGGAGTAGGGGATAGTATTACAAAGATTAAAATTTATTAAGATAAATTTTACATTTTACGGTGACCATGTGGAGTCAGTATGATTCAAAAAATGATAACATAAAAAATATATATATATACATGAATGCATGGTTAGAAAAGTTGTAACTTTATTCCAACAAGAAGCATTTATAAGAGTCTGGTCAGCTCTTTGTCTAACATTACAAGATGAAGAAAAGACAAAATGAAAGAAAAAAAAGTTGGCTATTCGGCTGGTGGGGCATCATCAGCTGGTTGCACCTCGTTGACCTTGAAAATTCCCCACCATCAAGATCTTTGATGCACCACGCTCTACGGGGAATCATGAATTCGAAAAATATGTAAGTATTCTCTCACTTTTTGCATAGCTACATCAAAGTATCTTCCATGTCCATCTTGGGATTGGACAGCTTGGACAAATCAAGTTTTGGGTACAAAATTTGAATTGCATTCCGACAAAAGCTGTAGCCAAAATGATGCCCGACAGCAAAGATCGTATGGATCGTTGATAGAGAACTGTCCATTAGCTACTCATGAGATCAGAAATAAGAAGCTCTTTCTCCTCCTGTCGGAGATCGATCTTCTGGTTCCCGCTCTCCCGACCGAGATCTCTCGTCATGTTAGATCAGAAGAGACTCTTTTGGGCTGACATCGGTGATGGGAGCAGTCACTTGGATACCTCACTGTTGTACATCCTTGCGAGTGACGACGATCTTCTTGCCATTCAATGCCTTTTGTAATTTTGAAATTTCCTCTCTGGCATTATCGAGCTCATCTTGAAGTTGCAATGTCCGCTCAGACCTCGCCCATCCAAATTTTTATACTTAATCGGGGACTCCAAGGTGCGGATTTCTCTATAGATAGAGTCAAGCTGATGACGATATATAGTCAATTTCACCGCCATGCCCTAAGATCTTTTTTCCCATTGCATCAGATATTCTCTACATCTCATCGATCAATCATGCCTTCTCGATGCTGCATGCTACAGCTCCTCATCAAACCTCTTGTTGAAGTCTACTGACTTCTTTCTCTACCTCATCAAGTTTCTTTTGAGCCTTTTGAAGTCTCTTTCTCTCATCGATGGTCTTTCCTTCAAAGAATTTAAGTTTCTTCTCCAGGCTCTTAATGTGAGCTTTAATCTTAACCGCCATCACCGGAAGAAGAGGAGTGGCCAGTAAAGGAGCAGCAACTATCAGACCGACGTCGCAAGCATCATGCACCAACTATGCAAATAATTGAAAATGATAAATTCAAAAGCTCATAATTTTATTTTATTAAATAAAATTTCTTACAGAGATGAAAAAAGAAAAAGAAAAGAGAGAAATAGTACAAGCATTCAATCTCCGACCTTCTCTTGGGGAGTTGTATCCGAAGGAGGCTCGAAGGGAGCTACGTCAGCAGTTGAAGAGGAGGGCGGCTCAGTAACGTTCTCCTTCTTGAAAATGGGGAGCTCAGATGTAGTGTGAACTTCCTCGTCATTTTCATCTTCATCTTCATAGTCCAAGAAGGTGAGATCAAGCTCCAGATGCTCCTTCTCTATCGATTTTCGACAGTCAATCTAGTCTTCTTTGTGAGTCTGATGAGAAATCTTCTTGTTGAAGGCCACAGGGCTATCATGGTATTCTTCAGATGCCTTGAAACCTCAACCACTCGAGCCATCTCCTCAACGAAGGCAGGTGATGCCTTGAATTCCTTGATGGAAGAGCACTTGGCATCTTAAATGCGCTCCTCAGTGTTTCTCTCTGCCTCTTTCTCCCCCTCCATGGTGAGGGCGAGATCAGACTCCACCTGCCCGAGAGCCCTTTGGAGATTCTTGGTCTCATCCTCTAGTTCTTTAATTTTTGCCCGAGCTATCTAGGCATCCATCTCGGCTTTCTTCTCGACCTCTCACACCTGTGCCTCCCTGATCGAATGGTCTGATAGATTGATGAGAATATGAAGCAGCTGTATTTCAAATCGATAGAGTTGAAATATGATGATTAAAAAAGAGGGGTGATAGGATAAATACTATATCTGGTAACCCATGGTCAAAGATAATTTTCTTAGACTGAAAATGTTCATCCTATCCATCTGCTCCAACTCTACTAGAATTACGGAGTTTTCGACAGTTTTTTGGACTGCCTTCCAGTCTTGAAAAATAGACCTTTGAAAAGTCATCGGAAGGCCTTATCATTGTCTGTCTCCTTAGAAGACCTGACCTGAGCAAAGGTCTTAGAAGGCTGAGGTCACTCAACGATCCCTTCTCAGGAGTTGGCAGTCAAGATCAGAGTAGGTGTAGGAGTTGCCAAAACCACTCTGACCTTAGAAGAGCCTACTTGGTTGATAGCGACAGGCTCTTGACCGAGTTCAGTAGATTTTAGCTTTTCTTTCTCTTCGTTCCGACGGCCCAAGTCTTCTGTTTCTACGAAAGAGAGGCCTTCAATTTTACAATATCCTTTACCGAGGGTTCCATTTCTACGATTGTTCAACGAATGTCAGGTTGAAGAGTTATATATATATATATAAGCATAAAAGACCCCACTCACTCCTAGAGTCGCTAAAGGAAAGCCCTGCCAAGAAAAGAGATTCATTGGACAAAAGCTCATTCAGTTGAGGAGCACTGCGATCCAGGAGATCCCTAAATCTTTTTTTTCCTCGACACTCAACTCTACATGCTTCAAAGATGAAGCTTCAATCCGACCTCAGATCGGAAGCCCCCAGTCATCTATCAAAGTACAAGAAATAAAAAAAAGGCTCTTCCATTCAGGAATGGATGAAGGAGCACTAGAGATTAGGGAAGAGACACCCCTCTGGGAGGAAACATATAGCCAACCGATGTATGGGTATTTCCTCAATGTGAAGAGAGCTTGAAAAGGAGAAATGAAAGGTCAAACTCCCATCTGAGAGCAAAGTACAAGAAACCCTATGATATATCTAAAGTAGTTTAGGGATACAGCATAGAAAGCAATCCCATAGAACCTAAAAAGCTCAAAGATGAAGGAAAAATAGAAAATCTAAGACCTACCCGAAGATTTTCTTCATACACCACTAATTGACCTAGAGGTGGACTATGAACTCGAGCAATGGGATTAGGAAATTCAAGATGGAATTCATTTGGAATAGAGTATTGGATTCGGAGTAACTCTAGGTCACCCAAGGTCAACTCGGTTTGGATCTCTCCAGGTCCGACCAAAGGATTGATTTTAGACCTAGGATTTTTTGGATCCTTTACTTTCTCTCACAAAGAACTCTTGTTCACAGAGTTTTCGGAGTCCACCATGGAAACATAAACCTAAGAACAAATGAAAGGAAGAAAAAATCAAGAAGAAGGTAAGAGGGACTTACCTCCTAGTAAGAAATCAAAAGAAACAACTATCCTTCGAGAGCTCTTCACACAGTGGAGAAAGAAGGAAATCTGTCTGTGGGAGATTTGAAGCAAGAAAAATGGCAAAGGAAGAAAAATTTTACCAGAATCAGCAGAAGGAGAAATAAAACAAAGGAAGCCGCCCCTTTAATAGAGAGACGCACATCTCTTAAAGGACATCAAGTCGGTATGAATTTCTAAAATAGACCACATGTCAAGCCTTCATTAGCTCAAAGCTGGTCGATGGTCTCCACATTTAATGCATCTTAGCAGAGAAGAGTGGCATCGGTGCAGATTTTAAAAATTCACCATTAGTTCGATAATTTTTTCGTCTAAAGAATCATACATAGATATTTGATTTAAAAAGAGCTCTTCACATCCATGACCATTCAGAATGCCAAGATAAATACTCCCATAGCTCGATTAGAGCTCGAATTAGGGAGTAGGGGGGTATCTATTAGGAATAATTTGAAATGGACTGATGATGTGTGAAAATTCAAACCTATTATGACCCATCGGATCCATATCAACACCTCTCAAGTGGCCTAATTGTTGTGGCTCACCCAACCCTTAGTCGACATGTGCCTGGTCCGACCCCTGATCGGTTAGTTTTTGATTCGATCGATAGTCGGATAGCTCTTTATCTGAATCCTAGATCGAAAAGGTTTGGTTCGACCCTTGATCGAAAATCAGCTAGTCTATCTCTAGTCGCATCTGATCCCTACACGGCTTGCATATTGGAACAATCTCTGGTCAGCATAATAACTATGAGTCGGTTAGTCTTTTAGATCAATCTATCTAACTAAGCTTTGATCGAAAAACTATCAATCCCAACTCCTAGTTGGCACGCCATACTCTCTGATCCCTCTTTGGAAGCAGATTGATCAAGCTCAGATTCAAAAGGCAGACACCAACTGACCATAGCTATCAATACTATCTGGATGTAACCGTCTAATCTTGAGAATCTTTTAGGTGTAATTATCTGATCCGAAAATCATAACCAATAACCGCACCAGATTCAGTAAGCCTGTCCACCAAAAATGATTATACAGCCATCTCTTCTATAAATACTGAAACCCTGAGGATCCAGGTAAGTAACCCATCTCAAAAAATTAAACTCTGCTTCTCTATTTGCACATTTTGACTTGAGCATCAGAGGATCCTCGACGGAGCATAATCTATTAAAAATTATGTCCCAAAGCCAATCATCAGCCTGTTGACGATTGTACTTATCATTATAATTATATATGAATTATTGAATTAATAAATATTATTTGGTTTCTCATCACTATATATATCTCATTTTGAACTCCTGTTATGTGATGAAGTCCTTAGGACTATTTGATTTGATATAGGAGGATATATCATTCAGTCTTTAAACCTAAAGTTCATGATCAAATGATATACTATTATTAGGATAATAGCTATATCAAGTATAGGTCATTGTGTGCCATGTACGTTGGTTGTCCTCTTAACTAAGGAGTGTGGAGACATTGGCATGGCATGCAGGTGAGACGTAGAAGTACATCTCACTGAACGTGACCAATTACTGAGTACTCTACTGTCAAGAGTAGCTCGTGAAGGATATGGGTATAAGTGTCTCCGACCTGAGATCACCATGGTGACTTGCAAGCAACTCACTATGCTTTGGTGTCAAACTACCTGAATTTTAATTCAGTAATGAAAAGTTTCTGGGTATAGTCAAGTACTTGCGAAGTCAGTGTGTGAGTCAAGATGGAATTGATCCCTCCGAATAAGTAGGAGTTAATGTATCAGTGTGTTTCAATTCAGTAAACCTTGACCGGGTAATCCATGTGATGGATTTAAAATTAAATACAATATGGATGACCATATCAGGGTTAGCAGTTAAACTCTAGGTCACTTTAAGTATTTGGGTCAAAGGAATGAATTATATGGTAATCATATACCAATAGGTTCTTGAATGATGCTTTGCAATCTTTCGACCTATCCGGATGTCAGGTATCATTGCTAGATGGTCACTTTAGTTGGTATAGAAAG